>AYEL01076045.1:0-31586 GCA_000484575.1 Olivierus martensii | reverse complement strand
TCATTGTTCATCATCTAAATTAATAACTTACCAGGAATTGTGTCTCATACCATCATCAAACCAACCGCCAAATCAAAACCAAAATAGCGAATCGAAAGCGGAGCGGAAGTTGAGTGCCGCCGATTTTTGGATCAAGAATTGAGTGAATAGTCTTTACCAGGAATTGCGTCTCATACCATCATCAAACCAACCGCAAAATCAAAACCAAAATAGCTAATCGAAAGTGGAGCGGAAGTTGAGTGCCGCCGATTTTTAGATTGAGAATTGAGTGAATAGTCCGATTTGCGATTACCGCCAATTCTGGGTCGAGAATTGAGTGAATAGTCCGATTTGCAATTGGAGCATTGCCTCTGGGTCGAGAATTGAGTGAATAACCGATTTGCAATTAAGCATTGTAACTTTATTGAATCAGTAAATTAGTTAGGAAGTTGAGTGCCGCCAATTCTGGGTCTAGAATTGAGCGGATAATCCAGTTTGTGGCCGCCAATTCTGGGTCGAGAATTGAGTGAATAGGCCGATTTGCAAGCTACCGCCAATTCTGGGTCGAGAATTGAGTGAATAGTCCGATTTGCAATTGGAGCATTGCCACTTTATTGAATCAGTAAATTAGTTCCAGATAGAACTAATAAGCTAAGTTCATGAACCAATGAGAAATTTTTAACATGTTTTCTATTTGTTTATTAACAGAATATGACAGCAAATGATAACAGTTATTTGTTTATTAGCAGAATACGACAGCAAAAGATAACAAAAACAAATATTTTTCACAAGTTTTATTTTAAATAAAGAAATCAGATAATAAACAAAACAAAATAAATAATAAATTTTTAAATAAAGAAATCAGGTAATAAACAAAAGAAAATAAATAATATCGATAGCACTAAAATAAAGAAATCAGATAATAAACAAAAGAAAATAAATAATATCGGTGGCACAGCGATATAATTAGAAAGAAATCAGGTAATACAAAAGAAAATAAATAATATTGGTAGCAAAGTTAATACAAAAGAAAATAAATAATATGGGTAGCACAGCAGGATAATAAACAAAAGAAAATAAATAATATCGGTAGTACAGCGATATAATAAACAAAAGAAAATAAATAATATCAGTAGCACAGCGATATAATAGGCAAATAATTTTGTAAAGATATCCTTATTTTACAGCAATATAATAGGCAAATAATTTTGTAAAGATATCCTTATTTAAAAAAATTTAAGAAAATAGGCAAATAATTTTGTAAAGATATCCTTATTTAAAAAAATTTAACAAAGTATGCTTTTGTCACTCAATCACATCCATTTTTTGTTGTAGCGTAATCACTAACATCTTTTTTTTCGTTTCCTGTTTTATCGTCAAAAGTGTTCTACCTTTTATCCATTTCGATACTTTTTAAAAGAGAAAATTCTGTACTATACTGTATGTATACGATAGCAAAGCTAAATAATAGTACAGTAATGTTAAACAGTTAACGGCAAAAAGCCCATCTTTCTGAAAAACCTTCCCTTCAAAGCCAACTGACTGTTCTTGGACTGCTCGTCTGATGTTTCACCCCTTCAGAGCCAAGTGACTGTTCTTGGACTGCTCCTCAGATGTTTCACCCCTTCAAAATCGTGTGACCCTTTTTGGACTGCTCCTCAGTTTCACCCCTTCAAAATCGTGTGACCGTTCTTGGACTGCTCTTCGTCTATTACCCCTTCAAAGCCAAGTGACTGTTCTTGGACTGCTCCTCGTCCGGTCGACTAACCGAAAATTAATGGCAAAAAGCCCATCTTTCTGATGTTTCATCCCTTCAAAATCGTGTGACCAAAAAGCCCATCTTTCTGATGTTTCACCCCTTCAAAATCGTGTGTCCAGAAAAAGTAAAAACCCATCTTTCTGATGTTTCACCCCTTCAAAATCGTGTGACCGTTGGGACTGCTCCTCGTCCGGTTTTACTAACCGAAAATTAACGGTAATTTGCATCTTTCTGATGTTTCACCCCTTCAAAATCGTGTGACCGTTCTTGGCAGCTCCTCGTCCAGTTTTACTAACCGAAAATTAACGGTAATTTGTTAATCATCTTTCTGATATTTCACCCCTTCAAAGCCAAGTGACTGTTCTTGGACTGTCCTCGTCCGGTTTTACTAACCGAAAATTAACGGTAATTTGTTAATTGATCTGGTGTTTCACCCCTTCAAAGCCAAGTGACTGTTCTTGGACTACTATTCTGATGTTTCACCCCTTCAGAGCCAAGTGACTGTTCTTGGACTGCTCCTCAGATGTTTCACCCCTTCAAAATCGTGTGACCCTTTTTGGACTGCTCCTCATGATTTTCACCCCTTCAAAATCGTGTGACCGTTCTTGGACTGCTCCTCGTTCGGTTTTACTAACCGAAAATTAACGGTAATTTGTTAATTGACATCATAGGTTTCACCCCTTCAAAATCGTGTGACCGTTCTTGGACTGCTCTTCGTCTATTACCCCTTCAAAGCCAAGTGACTGTTCTTGGACTGCTCCTCGTCCGGTCGTACTAACCGAAAATTAATGGTAATTTGTTAATTGACATCATAAAAGGAGTTTTGTTACTAACCGAAAATTAACGGTAATTTGTTAATTGACATCATAAAAGGAGAGAACCGAAAATTAACGGTAATTTGTTAATTGACATCATAAAAGGGGACGAACATTTGTTAGTAAGACTGTTCTATGCTTAAAAACTTGCATTAATCAAATATTTGCTTGCACTAACTGAAAAACTGTATCAATTTTATAAATCGCACTAATCGAAATCACATTATTCGAACTCGCACTAATCAAGGCCTACCTATATATATAAAATAGAAATTTGAATAGTCAAACTCTGATAAGATGCCACTATCCATTTGGGGATGATCTTGGCCATTAATTGGGATTGGCAGTTTATTGAAAACATGTGCAGTATGGAAATGAATTCCAAATTTATTAAATTTAATAAAATAAAGTACATTATATTTAGCATCCAAACTTAACATTTCTGAAAAACCAGACTTAGAGATATATGATTGTTACTCCATCTCCCACTCACTGGTTACAAATGAATCCAAAGAGCATTTAATATATACAGTACTGATGAACTTTGGGATGTGAGTCATCCTTGGAGTCATTTTGCATGCCCCTGGCAGATTAACAAGGACAAATATAATACCAAAAGTAATATTTGTTTAGACGTTTCTACTGGCAGATGGTGTTTTATTGGGGTTTGCCTATTCCGTTAACATAGAGAAGATCCATTCCGCCAGATTTCTTGGTGGTTAACGAGGGTGGCGACTTAATAGGGGTGTCTTATCAGGTTTGACTGTATAACAAAACCTCTATTTTTTGTTTTATACAGGTAGTCCTTACTTATGACCGCATTGACTTGTGACTAATTTGAACTTATAATGGTGATGCAATCGATAAATTCTGTTAATGGTCAATGCAATTGACCTGGGTTTGATTTCTAATCTAATTGTCTGATACATGGAAAGCATTTTTTTGTGTCCAGTTCTTGTATTTTTCTGCTAAGTTTATTATGATAAAGTGGAGTGTAATAATAAATATTTGTAATGGACAGTCCATAAATTTTGGGCAATTCTTATTTTTGATAGTTGAGTTTGAAATTCTTGGAACTCAATTCTGTCATAAGTTGGGGACTACTTGAATACAAGTTAATATGGTATTTTTATTTTACATTTACAATAAGAAATTTGCATTTTTTTTCTTTTCATACTTATGAAAATAAAAAATTGTAAATAATCCATGGGAAATAATTATTTACAATATTTTTAATAAAATTAAATTTTTAAATGCTTATTATTTTATAAAGTTTTAATTTTTTGTCTTAAGTAAATGTTTGATTTTACATTAAAATAAATTTGTTTTTCAAATTTTCTTTTTCTACAGTATATGCTTCCAGCAATTGTGCACATTAATCATCAGTCTCGTTTGGAAAAAAATGATGGGCCTATAGTAAGTGATTATCTAAACCACTATTCAGTTTTAAAAGTTTAAATAAAAAATAAGTAAAAATTTAAATGCAATTTAATAGGTATTAGTTTTGGCTCCAACTAGAGAATTGGCACAACAAATTCAACAGGTAGCTATTGATTTTGGTCGTATGTCGTGTATACGAAATACATGTGTGTTTGGAGGTTCTCCAAAGGGTCCACAGCTTCGTGATTTAGAAAGAGGTAAGTTATTTGACTTATGACTGGTTATTATTTTTCCAACTTTTTTCATAATATATAATGCTTATGATATGCCATATATGCAATCGTGAATCTAGAATTTAAAATTTTGAAATGCAGTAGAATCTTGATAAATGCGATCAGAATCAAATTTGTTTTCAAACTACTAAAAAAACTTGCACTAAACAGAATGAGAACCCCTAAAACATTAAATGTAATATTTGATTTGTTGTTTGATTTGTTACTGTTAAAAATATTCTTACCTCACTTTACAAGTACAATGCATTTCTGAAGAATACTTATAAATGAGACAAAATTACCTCTTGTTAAAATTATAAAATTTATTATGCATTTATGAATCTGAAAGTGTGGCCTAGTTTTTACTAAAATATGCTCATGTACACTGAATTACATAAATAAAAATAAAATTATTCAGATAATAAGTATTATTTGTTGTTATGCAATTTTAAAAGGTAGTTGGATAGTTTGCTGTATGAAAGCATTTTAAACTTCTACACAGGTATGAATCATTGAATTTTCAGAGAGATTGTCTTATCCTGTCAATCCAGAATTTTCATCTTAAAGAAATGTAATATTCAATGATTTAACTCAGAAGAATGAAGAAGACATGAGAATAGATGGTAAAATTCTTCATAGTGTGACAGGCCACTAACAAAATAGGCACTCTTTAGTCATTTCTTATAATACAGTTTAGATAATGAGTGAACTCTCTTTATTCACAGAATTTAGCCTTCGTCTATTGATCATAATGGGCTCTGGAATAGCTCTGTTATGTAATAATTTTTGGAAGATGTCATAAAATCTAGAAATTATAAAAGTAAAAAGTATTCTAATAAAACTGTTTGAAAGTTCTGTAAAGTATTCTTTGAGAAAATAACTAATTTGCTACAAAAATTAATGTTCACTATTGCATCGACAATACTGATATTGATTATCATTATTAATTTGAGAAGGATTGCCGGAACTTTTCGACTTCTAGCAAACTTACTTTCTGGCTATCAGAAATTGTATTGAAAAATCTTATTGATATATCTGCCTAAAAAATGAAACAACTCGAGATTATTTCTCAAATAAATTTTAGTAAGTTGATAAATTTAAATTAGTTAGAAATGCCAAATATGGAATAGTCCGTGGGGTCCAAATATGGACCAAATATGGACCTGATTCAAAATTATAAATATCAAAAAATATTCAAGTTTTTTTTATATTTAATTTATTCATAAATATAATAAAATATTATGCATTATTAATGAATCAATCTATATATTATAATGATAAAATTATTTTTATTTTCACCATAATAATTAATCAATTTATAAAATTATACTATTTTAATTTTTATATATAAGACTTGTTATTTTGGAATATTAGTATTTATTTTGCATTATATTTTAATAAATTATTCAAATCTATCATGAAAAAATATATTACAAGAAATGATTTTTGATCACAACTAAAAATAATTGATTTTCGATGTTTACAAATATTCTAGTCACGATTTTCTTACTTGTTTCGATTCTTATTATAGGAGTACACCTAGACTTGTTTGATTGATGATACAAACAAGACTTTAACGGAGAAAAAAAATCGAAAAAGATCAGAATAATAAGTTTTATTTGTTGATAAAATTGGATTTTCTTAAATGTAATAAATATTATTTTACAAAGTTTAAAAAGCATGTTGATTCATTAAAATAAATACTTAAGTCAGACGTTTATTTGAAATTAAATTTGTTTCAATTATTAGCAGATATAAATAACAAATAAATAATTCAAATTTAGAACTGTACATTGTAGTCTATATTTAATAAAGACTAGGTTACATTTCCCAACTGTTTCCGTAAAGTTTACTTTCGTTTGCTAACTTTAGCACGAATGTCATTAATGACTATAATTCATAATGTGACATTGTTCTTAAAAGGAATTCATTCGAGCAGTTTGTAAGGATTATAAAAGGCGTAATTAAATGAAGTTGTTCTGTCCAAGTTTATACTTGCGGAAATTCACAAATCATAACCAAGCAATATTAATTAATAATTGACAATAAGAAAATAGTTGCCAACAAGAAAAATTGGCATTCTCATTATTAACTTTTTTCATATTTCTACAGATTTCTAAAGGCATTAAACCGAAAAGATAATTAAATTTTATTAAATGTTACATTAATTTTATAAAAATAAATAAAATTTAATTATCTTTTTATTTAACATTATATGAATTTGAGTTTTATGAAATATTTTAGCGGAATTATATAGTTAATCTAAAATGTTTTAATTTTAAAATTTTCACAGTCTATTATTTCATTAGATGTTTTACGTATCAACGTTTATTCTGATAGTTAATCATTCTGCATATTTTATCCATGTAATTATTTAAAAATTTTAAATTTATATTTTACAAAGTTTTGAATTTTATATATTTTTCATTGCATTCGCTACAATTATAATTTTTTCGGAATGCTATGTAATATAAACCTATATTTATCATTATCACTATCAAATCATTATCTATTTCCAAATTTTAATTTTAGGATCTCTAATTAAAGAGGTTAATTAATACAAAATACATAAACTTATCACTTGCAATAGTTATAGGAAAATGAATATATAATTTAGTAAAATTATTCATGTTTATAAAAATGTTTATGAAAAAAATTTAAAAATTATAGATAAATAATAATTTTCAAAAATTCAAGAAAGATGCATTATTTAAGATTTAAAAAGTTTTCGCATTGATTATCAACTAATCATAAAAAATCAATATTTAATACTAAAAAAGAAAACAATAAGAAATACATTCACAAATTAATTTTTGCAGTGATACTCTAAAATAAAAATAAAAAAAGAGTTCTATACTATTGATATTTGATTTTAAAAAATATATTTATCATTATAAATCAATGTTTCCAAAACTTCATATACTTGAGAATCGATGCTCCTCTTTTTTGCGATCAAAAAATATAATCGAATGTAAAATATTAAAAAAATGTAATTATAAATATTTTCACAGTTTATAATAGTAAATCAAATATACTAATGGATACATTTAATACAGACTCTTTCATTTTTAATTAATTTATAATTCAGGTAGGCCTCGATTAGTGCGAATAATTTGTTCTACGAATTTCTCGCACTATTCGAAGTATTAACTATATGTAAAATATGGGAATTGGTTCTTGCTTTGTGAGATTCCGGCTATTAGCCAACTTCACGATGAATAATCACATTACTAATTGTTTAAAAAATTATTTTCATATTTTACATCATTGTTCATTATCTAAATTAATAACTTACCAGGAATTGCATTTACATCATTGTTCATCATCTAAATTAATAACTTACCAGGAATTGCGAATTTTACTCGTTGTTCATCATCTAAATTAATAACTTACCAGGAATTGTGCATCATTGTTCATCATCTAAATTAATAACTTACCAGGAATTGCGTCCTTATAACCACAATACTAACTGTTTAAAATATATTTATTTTCACTTTTATCGTTGTTCATCATCTAAATTAATAACTTACTAGGAATTGCATCTCATGCCATCAAAAAACCAACCATTTCATATTTTACATCATTGTTCATCATCTAAATTAATAACTTACCAAATCATATTTTACATCGTTGTTCATCATCTAAATTAATAATTTACCAGGATTTGCATCTCATACCAATAACCACAATAAACTCACAGCACTAACTGTTTAAGAAATATTTATTTTCATATTTTACATCGTTGACACTAACTTTTTAAGTGTGAGATTCCGGCCATTAGCTAACTTCAGCATAACTCTTAAACAGTTAGTGTTAAGTTTATTGTAAATATTTATTTTCATATTTTACATTGTTGTTCATCATCTAAATTAATAACTTACCAGGAATTGTGTTTTACAACCACAATACTAACTGTTTGACAAATATTTATTTTCATATTTTACATCGTTGTTCATCATCTAAATTAATAATTTACCAGGAATTGCGTCTCATACCGTCATCAAAACTGTTCTTCCTTTTATCCATTTCGATACTTTTTAATGGAAAAAATTCTGTAGTATACTGTATGTATACGATAACAAAGCTGAATAATAGTAATGTTAAATAGCTAACGCCAAAAAGCCGTTTGGGCTTTTGGCGTTTCACCCCTTCAAAGCCAAGTGACTCTTCTTGGATTGCTCCTCGTCAAGTTTTACTAACTGAAAATTAACATTAATTTGTTAATTGACATCATAAAATGGTACTAACCGAAAATTAACATTAATTTGTTAATTGACATCATAAAAGATTGAAAGCCAAGTGACTGTTCTTGGACTGCTCCTCGTCCAGTTTTACTGCCCTTCAAAGCCAAGTGACTGTTCTTTGACTGCTCCTCGTCTGGTTTTACTAAACAAAAATTAACGGTAATTTGTTAATTGACATCATAAAAGGAGACGGAGCGTGACTGTTCATGGACTGCTCCTCGTCCGGTTTTACTAACCGAAAATTAACTATTGTTCTTGGACTGCTCCTTGTCCAGTTTTACTAACCAAAAATTAACGAAATTTGTTAATTGACATCATAAAAGGAGGCAGAGCTTTGTTAGTAAGAATGTTTGTTAATTGACATCATAAAAGGGGATGGACATTTGTTAGTAAGACTGATCTATATTGTTCTTGGACTGCTCTTCGTCCAGTTTTACTAACCGAAAATTAACATTAATTTGTTAATTGACATCATAAAAGGGGACGGACCTTTGTTAGTAAGACTGGTCTATACAACTCGCATTAATCGAATATTTGCTCGCACTAACTGAAAAAGGTATCATTTTTATAAGTCGCACTAATCGAGGCCTACCTGTATCTTAATTATTATTATTTATATATTTGTGATCGATATTGTGATTATTTTTATATTTTTTAAAGTCTGATACTGGCCACTTTTAAATAAAGATTGATCATAGTATATTTATTTACTACTAAATAAAATTGTGTGTGATATTAGAGGAATTTTCGATATATTGTTAGATCTTAGAAAATAGTTTGGTTCTTATTGAAATAAATAAAAAATAATCAAACACAAGAATACTGTACATATGCAGTATCAGTATTCTGCAATCAATAATGATAAAATCTTTTTCTTTATAAGTATCAATTAAAATGATTATTTTCTATTTTATTTCATTGATTTTATAACAAATAGTAAATTACTATGCGGACATAAACGAAAAAATTTCGTTTATGTCCGATTAAAAATAAACTACCTATTGTAAATCGAAACTCCTATATGTAGTGCGGAAATATTTTTAAAATAAATGTTTAAGATCAATATTTTTTAGAACAATTCTCTTAGGTCTCTTTCTTTTTCACTTTTTATAATTGATTAAAATTCATGTTGATAACAATGAATAAATTTTTAAAGTAAATAGAAAGATGAATCTCATCTTTAATAAACCTTGGCGTAAAAAATAATTATTTAAATAAATTGAAAATTTATATGAAGAATTATCTATCAAATGTTTGTATGTTATTTTTATAGTATCAATGACTATTTCCTTTTTTTTATCCGGTTCACTAAACCAGTTTCCACAAAATCTTTATCTCTAGAAAGTGAGGACTATCATTTTTGATTCGCTTTTTATCAAATATTTTGAATATTCAGAATATTTTTCTAGATAATAATTCTATATTTTCTATAATAATTTATTTTTTAAACTATTTAAAATAATCATAGATAGCCTTATATTTTCAGAGTAAAAATTTTTAATAGTAGATGTCATAATAGAGTAGTAAAATAATTTTCTAATATATCAATTTAGAATTAACAAAAGTTTGAAATGATTTTTTTAATTCTATTTTTATTAGGTAAACATCAATATAAGCTGTTAGCAACATTGTTAGCAATATTTGCTATCAGTTTATTAGCAATTACCAGTGCAAACTACCGATTTACTGTCTTTGAAACGTTTGTTTTCAAGCAACTTTACATTGCATTCCAAATAAGAAAGTGAAGTTTTTGGAACTGTTGGCAATATTTATGCCTAGTATCTATTATCAAGGTCATGTTCATCCATCTACCTGTATCAGCTCGAAAATCACATTGAAGAAATTTTTAGGAAATTTGCTATTTCAACTATTTGTAGAAATGCAACTGACAAAGTCAATTTTGATTGAAATCAGATCATTATAACTGCTCTTGGAGTAGAAATACATTTCCGAACATTTCTATTCCGTAGCAATAAAAATACGCATCGAATGGAGAAAACATCTAACGATCATTTTTACATCACAAAATCCTAGACTGATAGCATATATGCAACACAGCAGAAAATGGCTATAACTTTTCGATATCATTATGTTGTTATATCTAAAAGTTCGGTTATATAACAATAGGAGCACTGTAATTATTAGAGAATATTGTTAACATCCTATATTATGATACTACATTATGTTTTTATTAAATTTATTTTTAGTCTACTTTCCAAAGGAAATGAAGACTTATAAAATCATGGCAATGTCTGTCTGTCTATCTCTGTGCCCCCACTAAGATAACTTTTGAATTAATTAACAGATTTTCATGAAATTTGTTAGTGGATGTGCTGCCATTAAAATACACCTCGTCGCGGTATCCTTTAATCTTACAGAATTGACTTATATCTCTGTGCCCCCACTAAGATAACTTTTGAATTAATTAACAGATTTTCATGAAATTTGGTAGTGGATGTGCTGCCATTAAAATACACCTCGTCGCCGTATCCTTTAATCTTACAGAATTGACTTACCCTGCAGAATAGAATTTCATTTTTATTACAATTTTAGTTTATATTATAGCCAACAGATAGCGCTAAGTATTAGCAGTATATAGAGTCCCTAGATTTAATATAGAGTATGCATTCCGCGCCATTTTGCATCCTTTTCCGATCGATAATCACGGATAACTTTGTGAAAAGTAGCGCATTCCGCGCCATTTTACATCCTTTTCCGATCGATAATCACGGATAACTTTGTGAAAAGTAAACCATAATACTATATTTCTTTTCTAATTTATAAATACAAAATTAGAAAAAGAATTATAGTATTATAGTTTACTTTTCATAAAGTTACCCGTGATTATCGATCGACAAAGGATGTAAAATGGCGCGGAATGCGCTATAAATCTAGGGACTCTAGCAGTATAGGCGTAACATATGGCTTACCTGATTTCTTAACACAACAAGTCGTCTCTCTCAATATCTATCATGATAACATCACAGTCCCAATATGATGTCATCCTGACGTAACAATAGATGATATCACAAAAGATAGAGAATTAATGACGTCACGATGACCTCTCTTCACGACAACGTAATGTCATCATGATGTATGTTCTGGTAAATTAGCGTTGAATATAAAGAAAACAATTTATCTTCCTATGAATGATTTGCATAGCATCATCTAGTACTATTAAATTAGTCTAATTACAATTAAATCAATCGCAATTAGACTAAATTCATTATTTTAAACTGAATTTAAACAAGTAATATTATAATTATTAGAAATATTTTTATTATTTATTTTAAAAAGTTAATCATATTCTAATATAACATATTTCTCATATGAATGTTTATTTTTTAGGGATTCTATACGGATATTTAAATTTTGAATCTTTAATTGGTTAATTAATAAATTTATATTTATAGATATTGTACAAATAATTAATGTCGTGTGTTAAACCATTATAAATTATATAATATAAGTTATTTTGTATTATGTAATATAATTTCTTTTACTTCTTATTTAGACAAATATTCATAGAAATAAGTTTTTACTAAATTTAGAAAATTATATAATTTTTATAATAATTAGTTTCATTGTTCAGCAGTGAAAAAAATATATATAAAGCACATGCACTTATGTGTATTGCTCTTTTGCATTAATTTTACAATTTTGTTCAATTTTACGATAATCTCAAATTTTCAAATGTGTAGATCTGCTTTATATGTAAGGAAATGAGTTGATTATCTAAAAGAACTGTTTATCATAATTACCGGTTACTTATGATATATACAGATGCACTTAATATAAATTATAAACGAATGAATATAAAAGATCACTTATCACTGACAAGACTGCATTCATTTATCTCTAGATAAAACAACAAAATTTTCCTAAATGGTTTTTCAAGACAATTGCTCATCAAGTAAAACAATAAAACTTTTTTAAAACCTTTTACAAAGACTTACTCATTCTTAATTTTAAATCTGATTTCATTTATTTTGTTTTGAAACAAATTTCTAATGTTATAAATTATAAATGAATAGAAACGTTGGTGCACAAATAATATAATGAAAATATTAATCCCGATTTATGAAAAATAAGTTTACTTTTTGTTTTTGATCAAATTCATTTTGTTTAATTAATCATCTATGATGGTAATTAAAATCATTTGTCAAATTTTCATCTTGATAATCTTATGTCTTTGATTGTTGTTATACAAAAATATATATGAATTTATATATAGGGTTTATATATTGCAAAATATTTGATGCATAGTTTATAAACTTTAAAATGTCATATTTCTTTTCATTATATTTAATTTTTTTTATTTTTCATGATAATCTTTCTTTAATAACTACATTTCAGGTTAAATACGGATAAAATTATAAACAAACAGGAATAAAATTATTAGGAATATAATAATTTTAATGGAAAATATTTCATATCGAAATTTTCGATCCAACTGAATTTTAAGCGCTCTAGGGGAAAAATTTTTTTGTTTTTTTTTTTTAAATTTAGAAAGAAGAAGTATATTTTTATTTTTAGACTATCACTTTTATCTTTTAAAAATAGAACAAAATTTGATTTCTAGAAAAAAATCTATAAATTTCTGGCTTTAGGCCTTAAAGTTAACTTTGAATGAATAGAAAACCATTTTATCCATCCAAAGTTTAGGAAAATATTTTTTTTTATTTAACTTTATACAATTTTTATTGAATTTAATAATCTTTATTTCGATGATGAATAATAATAACAGTAATTCATGACGTTATAATTACCGATGACAAAATATTTTTTGTCTTAATCAATATATCAGGTCATCCCAAAAGTAATGTCGTTTTTTTTTATACTGTACTTATTCAAACGTGTCTCAGCTTGCCTAAACATGAATTTTTAAAGATTTCACAATGTTGGAAGGGTGCTATTGTTTCAAATGGAGAAAATATATTTGATTAAATTAGCAAGTGATTTATCTTTTATAGCCTTTCAAAACTTAGTTAGAAATGACATTACTTTTGGGATGACCTGACATTTGTTAAATTAAAAGCGGTTAAAAATTAATTATATTGTATAGAAATAAAAGAATTATTCTGAATATTTGAAAATTACTCATATTAAAATGTAATTTCTTTAATAAATCGTTACATGTGAAGATTTTCTATCAGTCCATAATTTTTTTAATTAATAACTTGAGTAAATAGAAATACGGAATAACTGTAATTGCTATTTCTGTTACATTTTTATCTATTCACATTTTATTTCTGTACATGTTTGATTTAGTTTACTCGAATTAAATAAAAATAACAGTTTGATATATTAATTATATTATATCAGCATATTATTATATAAGTATTATTCGATTTACATAAAATTTACATGATATTGAGCCCTACTAGAAAATAAAGTAATAAAAATTATAATCAATATAGAATCGTTGAAAAAAGAAAAAAAAAATATTTAAGGGCATTAAGACAATATTTTGCTCAAATATTTACTGATTTAAATTAAATTCAGATATTGTTATTATTCATAAGAATATCAACTTTGTTAAAAATCACTGATATTCAGTAGTAATGATATAATCAAATTTTGATCATTTTTAAAAGTCAAAAGGATATAAAATCCAACAATGAAAAGAATCACATGATCTATTCACCAATTCTTAATTAGTTTATTCTTAGTATTTTTAATTTTTGATTGTTTTATAACAGTTAATTTCAGTTTTATAGAAATAAGATTATGTATTGTAATTGCAATTTCAAAAGTATACATGTAATATTAATCGAGTGCATTGCTTTTTACCTGTCTGCTTTTCAAGTAATATCTGTTTGAATCAAACAGTGTAAATAAATTATTATCTAGTGGTTTAGTTCCGAAAATTATTGATATGGAAAGATTTATAGCAGTATGATCGTCCTTAATCGATCATACTAAGTTTACGAACCTGAATTTTTGTAAATTTTACGAACGAGTAAAGAAAATGATCATACCGAAGTAAATGTTACGTAGATAAATGATTAGTGAATAATCTGTTTACAGTGCATTGATTCAAATATTATATGAAATATCTCCTCTGAAAACAGAGCAGTGTTTTCCAAACTTTGTGTCTGCGCCTCCTTTTTCCATAAAAAATTGATACGCCCCCACATTTTCATAACAGACTAACTTTATAAATACTTTCTAATTACAATTTTATAAAGCAATATACTATATTTTGTATAAATAAAGTATAAATTTATTATGGTGTAATAATTTTTAATACAATTAAACAAATTTTATAAAAATAAACGAAAAATAGAATACATGTTTAATACAATATAATATTTAATGCAATCGGATGCTCAATTTTTGATTGTTAATTAGGCTCTGTATCTTCAATTTATTTATTTGGGGTGTTATGTTTTGGTATTGTTACTTACACGTCAGAAATAAGTGTCAATCCTTTGCATGTAATCTCAAGTGTCAATTTCTCAACACAAATTCTCTCAAATAGGGGTGTCATCGAAATTATCGCTACTGCAACTCTTTTTCAATCACTAAACGAAATCGATATTTTTGTCTTTAAAACAAATACAGTAGAAAGTTTCTGAATATACGGATATATGTGTTGTATTTATAACCCTTTTGCTGATTCATTTTTTCGATACCAATTTGAATTTATTTTTTGGTTGATTTGTATATGTGTTGTATTTATAACCCTTTTGCTGATTCATTTTTTCGACACCAATTTGAATTTAATTTTTGGTTGATTTATCTCAAAAATGATGTTTTTGTTAATTCTTTCGTGCTCCCCTAGTGGGGTGTATCTAATGAATCATCATCATGATTTAATAAAATACTAATAGTTTTTTGTCTTCTTAAACTAATTAACCAACAATTTACTAATTTATTTTACAAAATGACAAATAATAAAATAGATATTTTTTGCGCTAAAAGTTTTCTAAAACTTGTTCTATATTGTATGATGTCAAAATGGATCCCCAACGCCATTATCAATAATATATACAAGTGTTTCAAATGAAAAATGTACCTGATATTCATAAAATAAAAATCAATTGTAAAATAAAGTACATTACAATCATAAAATATATGTTATCTGAAAAAAAGGAAATGTTAAGCAATAGAAACAGGTACATGTTTCATATAATGAAAGAGGAATAAACTCTATCATTTTAGTATAAAAGTTTGGCAATCACATATAATTCATATATTGGATAGCAAGCATCTATCGAAAATTATTTATTCATTTATAAATAATTTTCGAGATTTCAAATCTTATTCATTTATAAGATTTGAAATCTCAGAAAAAAATTCTTTTTAGAATTGATGAATTAAAATTTTGAAATCATTAGAAGTAAAAATATAAATATTGTTACGAAACTAATTTAGGCATTCACGTTTAAGATAAGAATTTAAATCTGAATGTCAGAATATATACTATACAAATCTATAAAATCTTATAGATTTGCACATTTGTATACTATATTTTGTTATCAATGCAATTCAGCATTATAAAAATATATAAAACTAGAATATATTATATATTACTTGTTGAGTGCAAAAGCAGAGAACTTAAAAGAAAATTTTAAAAATAAATTTTTAAGTGCAAACTTTTTATACAATAAAATTTTGAATCAATTTATATTGGAAAATCAAATTGCTTTAATCACTTATTGGACTTGCTCATTCCACCATCAAGATTCTTTATTGTTGAATATTGATTTTGTGATTATTGCAATTGTGCACTCCCCAAGGGTGCTAAACTATAGGGGTGCCAAAAAATGACTGGAAAAAAATCCACGACGAATTAACTTTTAAAAATTCATTCTTAATGTCGATGAGCGAACGATTTCAACTTTTGGAGAAGTACAATGATACATTTAAAGCAGTATCACAAATAAGCATGTTGTCGGAGTGGAATTAAAATCAAATCCTACAACAATGTAAAGATTTGCATTTAAAATTAATAGATGATATAAATATTTCAATCTCTTTTCGAGGAATTAAAATCTTTTTCAAAGTTTTTTGGACAAAAATATGACAGCGAAATAGATCCTGAATTTTATTTATAGTAACAATTTAATTGATTCATTTCCAGATGCAGTTATCTCATTAAGAATTTATTTGTCACAATTACTTTTACAGAAAAAAATTTTTATAAATTAAAAAATCATAAAAAATTACTTACGATCGTCAATGAGCCAAGAACGGTTATCGAATTTATTCATTAAAAGTAAATAATAAAGAAATTAAGGAGAAGCATATTTATTAACACTTGAAGAATATCTACAAAAATTATAAATTTATACATAGTACAGAATTCATAAAAGAAACTATTAATTAATTCTATAGAAACGACAAAGAAAATCTATATTCTAATAAAAATAAAAATTTTTTCATTCATGCAAGCAAAAACAATTTTTATTAATTCCCACAGACATTTTCCTTGCTTTGCCTGATGCAAATATCATATTTATTATATTAATATGATTAATCATATGAGTGTTCTTCTTTCGTTGCAATATTGTTCACATTAATTATATTTTAGATACCTTCTAATTCACTGCATGAATTCATTTTGAGATTCCCATCCTTAATGAACCTTACACTTAAGATTTTATACATCGAAGAGAATCTTTCTTCTTCTATTGCCATATTCTTACTAAATTAGCTGTCTTTTATAGTATTTAAAGTATGAATTTAAATGATTAATTATATGTTCATTAGCACATAATGTTCACTCTTGCATCGACAATACTGATATTGATTATCATTATTAATTTGAGAAGGATTGTCGGAACTTTTCGACTCCTAGCAAACTTTCTGGCTATCAGAAATTGTATTGAAAAATCTTATTGATATATCTGCCTAAAAAATGAAACAACTCGAGATTATATCTCAAATAAATTTTAGTAAGTTGACAAACTTACTAGTTTCAATACTCAAAAAGAACTGATAAAGTATAAGCGATAAAGTAACTAACTAATGTTAAAAATATCAATGGCTATAACATTTCGAAGCCAAGGATTGATAATTTATTGAGATAGAAGACATATTTCTTATAATCTGTCCATAAAATGTTCTGCCGACATAACACATTAGTAGGCCCTAATAATTTTCCATTCTTTCCTGGAAACAGAAAACTAGCTATTATTTCAGTGTATAGAGATAAGCGGGTTTATCCACTATCAGTCTGATACTCACATAGTGTTTTATGTCTTTTTTAGACAAAGATTCGTTAGACTCGTAAACAAGCTAGGGGCAGGAGTCACAAAGAGTGTCGTTATTTACGACGTCGTACAGTGACGATGTCGTTAAATATAACATGTTAAGGATTTATCGTAAATGCTATTCACAAAACCTGTCGTAAGCTACTTGACAATTAGCGACGAAATTATTGTCGTCTTGTTTCGAGAGTATGGAAATAACGTCAACATTTCCATGAATATAACCAATAAGAAAGTGACTTCTGGGTAAAACTCTTTATGTCGTAGGTTGGCTAATATGAACATCTCCTATAACAGACTGAAAGCTACCATTGCTAAAAAATTCCAATGCACATAATACTTGTGTTTCCACATTTACAGCATACGAATGCTTTGCTTTTTTCTCTATAAGGTGAAAGTTCTATTAATTTAAAAATCGCATTTTGAGGTAGTCTGTACAAACGAATAAGCTCGGCAACTATAATATCATTAACTTGAGTCGCAGTAATCGATATATTCGAATAACAAATCTGTCCTCTTCATCCACTAAGAGAGAAAAATACTCTTCCCCATCTTAAAATTGATGGTAACGACATTGTCGTGGCGTCGTAAGTTAACGACGCCGATTAAAGGCGGGTGTCCATTGTCCCGGTTTCACCGACCGGTATTGCCGAGTACCCGGCTTCGCCGTCGTTGAAAACGGAAGAGAAGTGTACATTTCACCGGCGGCCGTCTAGCAGGTAAACGAGAGGACCAATGAGATGATTCGTGAGATTTAGTAAATCTAACCAATTGACGACGAGCTAACATAATTTGTCGGAATAATAATGGCGTCTCTGGTTTGTGTCGGAAAATTGTTGTGTGTTATATCAGTGCTTACAGTTTTTTTCAGTAAAAAATCTATGAATAATAATGTTTTTAACAAGACAAAAGAAATGATTAGGATTGTTTGGATTTCTCTTTTCATGCTTAAAAAACAATTCGTCACTTAAAAGTCGATTGATCTCGAATAGATAAAAGCTATAATATATATTTTATCCACTTTTGTATGACGAAATATACCTTCTTGTTGAATATTTTATTTTATTTTTAACATAAAATCATTAAATTTGGGTACATATCACAATAAACGTGCGTGGCGATCATACCACTAGTCAAAGATTAAAACGAATACGGTATGACGTCATTGTTAAATTTTCACCCAATTGGTTGAAAGCGATTTTGCCGAGTCCGGCAGCCGGCAGAATTTAAACTCGACAGACCGGCCCGGCAATCGGCAAAACCGGTAGCCCGTCACGTGGTTACCATGGCAACTGCCGGGTGTCCGGTAAAACCGGGACAGTGGACACCCCCCTTAACGTTGCTGATTGCGACAAGTTTTGTGAATACAGACAACCGTCGTTTCGAGCTATAACGATGATATTTCGTCGTTAGTTCAATAACGACGCTTTTCTGAATCTGGGTATCCTAGATTCGGAACCTTTTCTGTCTCCATTCTTGTGAAAAGTCCTTGTTTCTCAAGTCGCTTCACTTTCTGTCAATCTATCAATCGGATATAATTGAAGTTCAATATATTCATTCGAATTAATATATTGCTATATCATTTGCTCGTATTTATACTCTCTGTAAATGATAACATTTTTGCTTTATCTTCTGTTGTGCATGTTATAGGTCCTCTTCCAACAATTCTTTAGTTCTAACTACATATTGCTGCAGTCGTGTTCTTTCGGATTCCATTCATGATTGATTCTATCTGTATTCGTCCTAATAAATTCTAGCTAAAATTTTCTTTATCGCACTCCTATAACATGTAAGAAAACGTTTAAAGCCTAGAGCTAAATTAAGTAGGTTAACTGTTATTCCTAGAACATATAAAAGCCTACTAATATCATCTGTTTCACGTTGCATGGGAGTTCTATATCAACAACCACTCTGACATACCATCTAACTGCAAATGCTCATTCTTACATCTATATAACTGATTACTTAAAATTATTTTCATAATATATTTACCTCTGAACCAGAACATTGAATACACTGAAGTATTTATAGATAACATAAATGGGATTCCTACTTATTAACGCTTAAAGTGTGCTTAATTGTGACAGAAAATTTATTCACTATAAACAATTATTGATAAATATTATTTTCTTAAATACTTTTTCTTGAACAATTCATCACGAAGATGGAGTTATTTTATTTAATCCAAACTGAATGGTTTTGATTCATCCAAATTCAGTAAAAATCTTCACGGATATTTTAATATTTTGTATCATTTTCATGTGAAACAACTTGGCAGTAACTCTTTTGTTCGACGGTTCTCAAATTTAAAAGACTATCAAATATAGAATGAAGAGAGCTCACCATCTAAAAATATAAAGTTTAATTATACCATGATAAAAATAATGAAAATAATTTAATTTGTGAAAATTTCGGTAGTCCTTGTTAGTATTTAACTATTTTACTTTTCGAAAACATTCTTTTTTTATCTAAGCATGTCATGACGAATAATAATTGATAATTTTTTTCATGTTATTCGGTTTTTCATATTTCGAAAATTTAAGGTTTTTTTATATATTACGCCCCCTTTCCAATCAGGGAGATTACTAAGGGGGCGGGGCCAGTTTAAATCACGGGCTGCACCACCCGTGGATGGAGGCCGGATAGTGAAGGACGGGGATCACAGGGCCGGGCCCAGTACCCCGAAAAAATTCGGGATTAGATCCGGGTCCCCCTACGTTACACGACGACAGCGTTAACACTGCTATCCGGCCTAAAATTTAAGATTAAGAGGTTCTCTAGTGATCAAAAATTATCGATTTTTTTCTCAGTTCAGCTTCGAATTTAGGCTCAACTCACAAGTACCACAACAGAACCACGCCACAAGTAACGACAATATCGGCCACAAGTTGCGACAGCGGTTGAAGCCGACTTTAGTTAGCGGTCCGTCTGAGTAGATTATTGCTTTCTATATTAATATAATTATAATTCACGACCGTCCACAAACAGACTAAAGTTTTGTAGTTGTGGCGTGGTTATACTGTGGCTCGTGTGAGTTCAGCCTTAGGGTGAATTTAAAAAAATCATCCTAAATTCGAAAAATATTCGCTGGAAAATTCATTCTAAATTCCAGAAATCTTCACTGGAAAAGCTAATGAATGACGTCACAACCGTGACGATTCCAAGACGGCATGATTTGCTGAATGGAAGACTTCTAGTTGTTCAACAAATTACGTTGATTAGCTAAGTACTGTGATTCTTTAGTTCTACAGCGGAGTCTTCTCCAGCAATTTCTGAACTTACTCTTAATGTCAAAGCTTAGGGAGTTTTATATAATATAACATTTTTTTCCAGTAAATAATACAGATTAAATTATGAAAGAAAAATTCTATTTAAATAATTGAAAATAATTTAATAATTACCTTAATGGGGAATTTCTTGGTAACGTAAATATATTCGAACAGTGTGAGATTCAAATTGAAAATAATTTAATAATTACCTTAATGGGGAATTTCTTGGTAATGTAAATATATCCGAACAGTGAGAGATTGAAATAAATTTTCCCAAATCTTTTCATGAAATTTAAAATCTATTTGGATAATAAAAGTATTTTTTTTTTAAATTATATTTCAGTACATTAAAAACTTTAATCAAACACATACTTTTAACTTGAATTTCAATTCAAAATCACATGCTGCGAACATTCTAATATCTTGAAATGAATTCTGCATCTGAAAAACATGTATAGAATTATAACATTATGTTATTTTGAAAGAATTCTCAACTACTTACCATTGCGGTGAGTGAAGATAATATAAATCCAGATCCAATTAATGCCACGGAATAACCAATAGAAAGTAATAAACCTGTGGTTTTAATTATTTTATCCATATCGATAAATAGAAGTATATAATAGAAAAGACACAATCCTAACATCAGTGAACAGTATATTGTGGTCAGAGGATATCTCAACATGTAATTGAAAATTTTTATAAAACACCACAAATCATCATGTTGCTTAATTATTATTTCTAAATTGGATTGAAGATGGAAATTACTAAATTTCAGTGAGAACAAGTCTTCGGACATTTTTTGAAAGCCTCTTTTTATTATTAAAACACCAATGAAACACATCATACCAAGGTGAGATACAAAATTACCAATTAATATCATATATATACCTATTTCTACTGTGCATATAAGACCTTCATAAGCAATGTGTTTTGCTGATTCGAAAGAATGATAATATACAAAAATAAATATTTGTGCAAAAAATATCGATATGAAAGTGCCACTCACAGTGATAAACCAAATCTTGTCAATCATAATTAATAAATTAGTTTTATTCTCATCATCGAGATTTCTCAGTTTTAAACGAGAAGGGAGTTTGTTTCTTTTTATCCAACTGTAACAGAATGAAGCAGTCGACATGAAAAGAATCATTGTGAATTTAATGAAAATTATGTCTCCGCTAAATAGATTAAAACCGCCAGAACAGAGAATATGCTGATTAAGAGCAGGAATTGCATGTAAACATGCATGCAAGAAACATAACCATAAAACGAATTCGATTAAACTGAAATATATATTTTTAAAAGTTTTTGTCAGAAAACTGAAATGCATGCGGCATTCACAATCGCAAGGAGTAGACAATTCCAGACCAAAGATCAAAGCTGTGGACACGATACGTCTCAAAAAGCAATTTAAACAAATTTCAGAATGTTGATAGAAATTCATTATTCTACACGAAAATTTAAAAAAAAAATGAAAAGGTACGAAATACGATCAAATACTTTACCTATTCGACCTGTTTTTTGATAGAGAATAATGCATTCATGAAAGAATTATAATACTATTTAAAGAAACAAATAAATAATATTTCAGAAAAAAATCTCAAATTAAAAGTTTGGAAATCTAACCCAGGACAACTACGTAATAAGAGACCTTCTTCTGCGACAATCAGATTAACGAATTACACAATCAAATCACATGAGATTGTACGTCATAGATTGCATCATTTAGTTCCCCAGTCCAATCTGCTTAAACAAATATCAAACAATATATTTTAACATTGCGTGCACTTTTATTATAAGCAATTTTCTAATTCATATTAATATTGAATATAGAAAACTATTTAGTGAAATAACTACTAAACTGTTTCATAAGTGTTTTAATTTGTTACAAAGAATAATCTTTTCTCATATTTTTCAATGAATTTAATTATTTGATTAAATATATTATTTTTATATATAAACTTTTTCTTTGATCAACTGCTATATTTTCATCAATTCAGTAGCTCCTCTATTAACATCAGAATTAAGTTCCTGAAAATCGCGACTTTAAGTGAAACGACGTTAGCCAGCAATCTAAGATATTTTATATTATAAGTTAAGGTTACCTTCCTAGAGTTCATTATTTTTTCGTTAGAAAAGATACTATTTGATAAATTTTATCATTTGTTCGTTAGTGTATTATTAATAATATAAGGAAAGGAAAGAAAACTATGATTTATTTATAAATATAATTGAAAAATGTCATACAGCAATTATTTATCACAGGCATGATGAAGGAAGTCCTAAATGTTATATATGATGTCAAGAATAAAAGATACATCATAAATTAAATTTTTAATAAGCATGCAATTGCATTATTAAATGTCGATTAATATGTTTTTTTTTTAATACAAAATATTAATTTAAAAATTTTATGTATTTGTACCTACATATACCGGATATTTCTTAACGGTTGAGACATAATGAATCCACGAATTACTTATATTAAAATAATGAGAAAATTCTCATAAGCATAGGACTAAAAACGGTGTATTTTTGAGAAATATGCACAATTTTATAATATTTTTTTAGAGATCGTAAAGGAACCGTGTTTAATTAATAAAAATAGTTAAGAATAGGATTGACATTGTAGCTTAACATAGTCTCTGGTGGAAAACGTAAGAAAATATTAAATTACAGTAATTTTATTTTTTAAGTTTCTTTATTAATTAATATATGCTTCCTTTACGATCTTTGAAAAAGTAACTACAATAAAAAATTTCGTATTAAGTAGCTTTAATAAGAGGTATGATTCATTTTCTTTGCCATAGAGGCTTATACACTAGTTTCTTCATAGCCATTCTTTTCATATGCGTGGATTATGATTCTGTTAATAGAGTACTGCAGAGTCGTAAGTAGAATACGCAGCGCCTGTGGCAAGGATCAAACTTGCGCCCCCATTTTTTCATTTAAAGATAACAATTCTGAAACTGAATTATCTCCATCAAAATGAGTTGATTTTGAATCTGCTGTAAGATAATTATTTATTTGTAGATATAAATAAAAAATCGTTTAAACAATTTTCATTCGTATTTAATGAACAAGAAGCTGAATCCTAAACAAATTTTTCAATTTTTGGGCACAACATAAAGTTTAAACTGTATTTCTGCTGTGTGTTAAAAGATCACAAAAAACTTTAAACCGAATTCACAAAAATTTCATAAGTTTATATACATACAAGTCTGTTACAATGACGGTAAAATTCGGAGAAAGATTTAAAAGGAATAAGGGAGATTTGTATATCTATTTGTTCATTCATCAGGATTTTACGTTCTTTACCTGGAACAACAACCACATTATAAGCATAGACAATTTGAAATTTAATCTTCTTATATATTTGTAAAATGGATTAAAATTTGGTTTATAAATGTCTAAAATTCAGAAAGCAGTGAATGAACGTAAAATTCTTATGAATGAGCAAATAGATTTGTACAAATCCCCTTTTATTATTTTTCTTTAGGCCTTTCCATGAATTTTCACTGAAAAATAGAACCCCAATGAGTCATTATAAACTTTCACTTTATCAATAAAAATAGCACCCCTTCTTGACCTGGAGCCTTTGTTTGGGGTATAACTTGGCCGCTCTTACCCATGAATTGCTTCTCTAAGAAATAAAATGAAAGAAAAAGATAACGCCATCCTGCGAACGTTTATCGAAAAAAAAATCATTTGCCCGCAAATAACGGAAATCAATTAAAATATTTGCGCCCCTAAGCAAGCTGCGCCCGTGGCGAATGCCGCTTTCGCCTCGCCCTAGTTATGGCCCTGGAGTACTGTACTGTATTATATTAAAAAAAAATTATTTCTTTGATTTCTTTCTTATAGGATTCGCAACAGTACATATGAATTCTCATATCTGAAAATGCTAATTTCATTATTTTTATCTAACAAAACATACTATAATTGCTGACAAAGTTGTAGAATCAAATACTGTAATAAATTCTTATTTTTAAACTATAAGTGTGATTTTGAATTCGGAATCGCTTCTACCTGTTACTGCAAAACATAATAATAATCAGACAACTTCTTTTGAGAATAAAACTAAAGAGTCATATGCAAGTTTGTAGTGATGGTTATCAAAAAATACTAATCACAGTTAGCATCCCAGGCTCTTAATTTTGTTTTGTAGTTATAGATTGTTGGCTAATGCCAACCAATTCAAGACATAACTAGTGATGTGCTAGACTGAAGCCTGGAGTTATGACTATCGACTCTTTCGAATCCGTAGTCAAATCTTTGCATATGAAAATTCGAATTTGTAATGCTTGTCAATTGTTGACCAGATTGACCACTGTGGAAACGCTTCGGCTTTCCACTCTGGAGGACCCGAATTCGAGTCTCGTATCTCATCCTTCTCATCCTTTGAAGAGGTTCATGATGTGGTCCGGACCCGGCTCGTCGGTCCCCGTCCTCCACAATCCGGCTGATCCCCCGCACGGATGGCCAGTTTGTAGAAAGTTTGTTTCCTTCAGTCACTTACTGTTCTGACAGAATGAAAACTGGCGTAACAAAAAACTGTTGACAAAAAAGGATGTTTGTCAATTTATCCATTTTGTGTGCACGTCACATGATGCTTGTAACGAAGCAAATCTTAAAAGAATTTTCAATTATTATTAATTATAGTCCTTTCAACTAAACAACTTTCAAGGCCAAAATCGAAGATCGACGAGTCTTTTCGGTAAGGATTAACTATAGGCGATGCGATGTAAAACGGATCGCAATAGAGAATTTTTATGATTTTCGATTTGATGTTTGATTTAAAAACATAGTAATTAGATTAAAATATTTTAATCTTTACTTTATAAATGCAAAATGCCTTTTCTATCCAGGTATTGACAATCTAACTGACGATTTCTTTCATTTTCCATTCCATTCATCCATTGATTTCTATTTCATATCATCATCTGCTGTTTTGCTTCCTTCGATTGCAATTCTTTTAATTGTCCATACAGAAATACCAATATCGAGTGAAGTTTCGTTGAAAATGTCACTTCGCATAGATTTCCGCCTTCCAAAGTACTTGTATACATTTAAAATAGCATTTGTAGCTTTATTGGAACAATGTTTTTCCTTGCTTACAAAAAACTGTATTATCCACTATTACTGCTAAACACTAAAGGACGATGGCATCATTCATTGTATTTATTTAATTTTAAGCGATTATTTAATTTAATATTGAAATGTAAAGTATTAATTTAGCAATTTTTAAAAGATAACAAACATTTCAAATTATTAGCGATAGTGAAAAGTAAACTGTCTATTGGATGAACGAAACAGAAACCGGTTATTCTATTGGATGAATTGACCTTTATCAAAATTTCAAACCATAAGCTCTTTACCATATAAGGCAGATGATCTTTCCTTGAAAAGAGTAGAGTACATGTTTAGAAGAAATCTAGATTTTACGATGAATGTTTAGTTTTGAATAAAAATTTATATTTATTTTTAAGATCGCCAGATGGCGATTCAAGCGTTTCGTAAAAAATCGTCTGCTAGGATATCACCCTTGATACCACCATGTTGTAAGTTTTTTTTTTTAAATATTACTTATATTATATTCTCTATTTAAACGTTAAGCTTATATAATTGCTTTATAAACATTTACAGTAATTATTTTTATATTATCTTATATAACTTAGGAACTGTATTATATTGAAATTTAAAAAATAATGCTGCGTAGTCGATCTTCAGTATGCGACAATTTTTAAACTGAAAGGGAAATTTAAAGAGAGTAATGTATGATATTTATCCCTAAAATTGAATATATACTGTACATATATTATAAATGCCACGGCAGCGCCAGTTATAATATGATTCAGGTGTGCCGAGTGTTAAATGCACATTTTTGTTTTTCTTCTGATGCCTTTATTATTGATCCTAGAGCGTTGAAATTTTGCAGGTATGTTCTTTTTGACATCCCGTATGATATTTCCTCCGTCTGCTTTTTACAGTTACTTCAAGCAGTCTTAGAATATCATTAAAATTCTAGATGGAAAACTTTTCTCGGTAATTGCCCGATTGCATTATACTAAATATGTTTCGATAGCGCATAACGGAGACGTCATGGTGGATTTACTCGTTTTATCCGGCGACGAAATAAAGGCCCTCTATGACCCGCGCGATCCGCCGCGCCGTCGCATGCTTCACGTTTCTGTGCGCCGCACCGTCGCATCCATTCTTTTTTTTGCTTTACCTATGTTTTCCTGTGATTTGATAAACGTTCATTTTATACACAGCATTACTGAACTACGCGCTTATTTTTCCTTCTTACATTAACGGTGATATTTACATCGTTGTTGGGCGCGACGCCATCTGTACTCACGATTATTAATGTTCTTATTTCTTGAAATTTCTCTGCACCGCGTCATATAGCAACTGAACATGTAGTTATTATTAATTACGTGTTTTTTCCTTTGATACTGTTTGAACTGCGCCTTCGGTTTAATTATTATAGTCTGTTTTCTTTATTCAACATTCGAATATATTTTTCTTTATTTACTGTAGGCAGTTTTAATATTAATCAGCCTTTTTTTTCCTTTATGACTTTGAACTGGATTTTCTTAATATGTCAGTGTTTCAGATTATAGGGCTATAAGCACTTTCAACTTATACGATTACTGCTATTGATAAATAGTTTATTTTCGCCGAACCGACGGACAACGAGAATTACTGAATTGCAACCAAGGCTAGGAAAAATTATATCCTGGCAAGCAATACAAACGATGGAAAGATGTTATATTAAACGCTGTTCGTTTCCACGTATGCAAATTGCACAAGATAGACACCTTATAGCTGGAAACGAAAGAAGGAGGGCTATAAATCCAGCAGTGGATGAAATAAGAAATGCTAATGATGACGTCGAAACTACGAATGCCTATCCCGGTCAATCGACATAATTATCGATGTTTGTATTTCTTTCAAATTCAATGCATCGCGCCATGTGTAAACAGATGACACTACAAAATATGTAGGAACAGGGCAACACAAACAGGACCACTTCATGTCTTCTCTAGCGACTACTGCGCTTCCGTGTTGCTCATCTGCGCGCATTCTGTCGGCAGTCACTACAAAATATGTAGGAACAGGGCAACACAAACAGGACCACTTCATGTCTTCTCTAGCGCCTACTGCGCTTCCGTGTTGCTCATCTGCGCGCATTCTGTCGGCAGCGGCCTAAATTAGCGGGGGTGCGCAATCTATCCCGTATGCGGTGACTCTCCCGGAATTACTATATATTTTTTTCCTTTTTTCGTCTGTAAGATATAAAAACCATACATATTGCATACATTTTACACACAGATTATTTAGACTCTCCCGGAATTACTATATATTTTTTTCCTTTTTTCGTCTGTAAGATATAAAAACCTTACATTTTGCATATATTTTACACACAGATTATTCACATTTTTTTTGACTTTTTAAATTCTGTTTAAAAATTGTACTATATGCAATTTGAGGAAATTGAGATTTGACGAATTTTATTTTTTAATTATATATTCGAAAAAAATGTTTAAAATATCGATTTTTTCGAAGAATAACGTCATAGGCTCATGGAACTATGGGAAATGTCCGCAACATTTTAAAAAATTTTTCTTTTCACGTCAGCTATAACGAAAAACTTTTCCGGTCCCAATCATTTCGTTATAAACGTATTCCACTGTACAGTAAGATCCCGCTTAACGCTGCTCCGTTTAACGCTGTTTTGATATAACACGATTTTTTTCGAATTTTATATTTTTAAGTCACTTTGGCCTGGAACCATTATTCTTTCGTTATAAACGTATTCCACTGTACAGTAAGATCCCGCTTAACGCTGCTCCGTTTAACGTTGTTTTGATATAACACGATTTTTTTCGAATTTTATATTTTTGAGTCACTTTGGCCTGGAACCATTATTTCTGCATAAATCCGAAATCGCACGAATTTGTTACATAGATATTCCTATGCCGTCACATAATGCGTTTGATATCAATGCAGTACAATGCATTGATTTCTATTATCGATGTTTGTATTTCTTTCAAATTCAATGTATCGCGCCATGTCTAAACAGCTGTATATATTGATAGTTACAATTTATTACAGGATATATTTAGATACAGTATGTCCTTTCTTATGGGTTTTTTCGCGTAGGTTTATTATTTGAATACGATGCGTTTGATATCAATGCAGTACAATGCATTGATTTCTATTATCGATGTTTGTATTTCTTTGAAATTCAATGCATCGCGCCATGTGTAAACAGATGTATATATTGATAGTTACAATTTATTACAGGATATGTTTAGTTATGTCCTTTCTTATGGGTTTTTTTGCGTAGGTTTATTATTTGAATACGTCTTTTAATAATATGGACCGTTTATTTTGAAAGTGATATAAGTTCATTTTTTAAAACAATGAGATATTACATAAATAAAAAGTTTACACTAAGTTAATGTAATATTTCATTGTTTTATAAAAATGGACTTACACCACTTTCAAAATAAACGGTCCATATCATAATTAGTTTATACTTTATCTGGTTTTATGTTTTATATCGTTTTAGTAGTTTCTTTAAATTTCATTCATTGTTTCCGATTGATTGCCTCTTTTCATTCGACCATCTATTTCTTCTTTATTTATTATCTTTATTTATTAGAGGAAAGTAAGAAAATATGGAATAGTATCCCTAATATGGAATACCGGCATTTCTCGTAAACAAATAATCCTAGACGCAATAAACAGTGATCGTCTATCTCTTTCAATTACTATATGCGCGTACAGGTTTCAACTTGTCAGTCGAGCGAATGCTGTGTCCGCGGTGAGACTTGTTTTGTCACTGTCAGAAAACTTTCTATGGTACGTAAAAATTAAGTATTTTTCGTAATGTAATTGGAAATAGTATTGTATTTATTACATCTATACATTGTATAAATGTTTGTTTGAAAGTTTTAGTGTTTTTTATTTTATTACATCTATGCATTGTATAAATGTTTGTTTGAAAGTTTTAGAGGTTTTTTTATTGTCTTATTTTGTTTAGTTTAAAAATATGAATATAAATTTAAATTAGTTAGAAATGCCAAATATGGAATAGTCCGTGGGGTCCAAATATGGACCTGATTCAAATGATGACGAGATGATACATTTTGACAGAGACAGTGAGCCCGATGCATTGATAGGACAGGAAATACCTGACTCAGAAGATGCGGAGTGTATGTTCTGTCATAGACTGTTTTCTGAAGATACCCGAGGAGAAACCTTGATCAAATACTATATTCTTATTTTGTTTAGTTTAAAATATGAATATAAATTTAAATTAGTTAGAAATGCCGAATATGGAATAGTCCGTGGGGTCAAAATATGGACCCTGAAATAACTTTATATTTAAGTTTAATTAATTTACAAAATGTTTTCATATTCTTCTAAAAAATTTTAGCATTTAGAGATAATTTATGAAACAATTTATTAGAAAAAAAGTAAAAAATTGAAGAAATAACTATTGATACCTATAAACATAACACAAAGTTTGTTATTGACTAGAAGTAAGCAAGTTAAAATGGATTTATTTCGCAATTTAGCAATATTGGTATTCTCTATAATACTTTTTAGATTTTATTTTATAAACGAGATTTACCGAATAGAATAGAAGGGCGTCAACACTAGAAAACTAATTGGAGAACTTCGAGCAAGCGGATAACTGACTGTTATGGAATAGTATATTAAAAATTTAATATAGATAATATTGAAATTCAGCATAACATTCGAAATAAAATAAATGCAAAGAAAAATTAAGGGAAAGAAAAGTTAACTACATTATTATCTATTTTTTGAACCATACTTATTCTAGAAAAATGTTTGAAGTTTCAATTATCTGTTAAAAGACTAGATCGTTCTTCATTTATGTTATTTGTTTGTATGGAATTTCTGAAAATTATGCAGCTATATAAAAACTTTGTCTTCTGTTTTATTTTATAAATTAGTCTTAATTTTTCTTTTATGCGTAGCAACCAGTAAACATGATTATAGCAAGTTATCATTCAAGCTGATGAGAAAAGCTCAAACTGATTTTCGTGACATAATTCCAATCGATCATATTATCCCTATTGTATTCTATATACAGAGTGAAGAAAAACTTCATCGTAAAATATTGTGTACTGATAGGGGGCCTCGAAACAAGTCGAAAATGTCTAATGAACATACAGTCTAAATGGCACCATTTTCGAGTTCTAACCCTTTAAAGTTAGCCAATGACCATCGAGTACACAAAGCGTCACAACGTGTTTTGGAAACATGACGGGGATGTGTTTTTTACCGGGGGATATTTATCTCCAATATTTTGAATAATTCACTCTAAGCATAGTTTCAACACTTCTTATCTGTATGTCTGAAATAACAGACGATATTTGTGTAGTTACGCTTTTATAAATTTTGTACATATTCCCAGCTTACTTTTTACTTTTTCAAAAATAAAAAGTAATACAGTAGGCCTATATTTTTTCAAAGTTTCTATCAGAAAATTGAATTGGATTCGGAATGAGCATCGTTACTTCTAGAATCAGCATTTACAACAAGATTGATTCACTCTCTTACATGGCCATTTATAATTTGTAAAGGTTAGTGATTGAAAATATT
>AYEL01076042.1:0-13679 GCA_000484575.1 Olivierus martensii | reverse complement strand
ATAAATAATTTTGAAACGTAAAATATTTTCTATATTTAAATTTTTTCTATTTCTCTTTTTTAATTTATTTTCTATGCCTTTTTTAAATCTTTCTTTTAATTTGAAGCTAATAATTATTAATTACGAGCTTCAAATAAAATTAATGGATTAATTAATTAATTAATAATTATTTGAAGCTCGTTTTTAATGCAAATTTTGATCAGAAATTTATTGTATGGAATATTATTCTTAAATATATATATTTTTTTTTTGTTATAAAGTACAACAAACATCTAATTTCAAATATATTTTTAAAATTTTTCGCTATAATGATAGAACAAAAATATTTATAACTAAGATATGAAGTCTAACATTTAACTCTTAATCTCAATTAAGTTCTTAATAATATATTTCTGTTTTATGGCTCTTTCAAAATAACTAATTTAAAATAGTTCTAGCTTAGTAAACAAACTATAAGCAATTCTAGTTTTATTCAAATTAAAAATTCTCATTAATTTTTTTAAAACCATTTCCTAGTATGTTGCATATTTTAATGCTTATCTCTACTTGTTGACATTTTTTATTTATAATAAGTTGTAATATTAACAAATTATGATAAATGGTTAAAATGTTCGTCATTGTTTTTGTGAAATAGCAGTTTGAAACATGCAAAATACATAAAATGCAGAATTCGTAACATTGCGATATAATTACTGTTTATGGCTTTTCTGTATTGCTTTCTCAGTTTTTACAGTGAGTTTGTATTTTAATACTTTCTTTGTATAAACTACATCTATTAAATATATTATATATAGGCATATATTATTGTACTGAAGAATTTTTCTACAGAATTGCCTGAAAAATAAATTACAAAGCATTGACTTCTTTTCAACTTTTGTTTTCTGAGATGTATATATATCATCCTTTCAAAATTATTAAGTTTTTTCAGTTGTGCCATTCAAAAATCTTCAAATGATTTTACCAAATATTATCATTAATTAATTCTTAAAATTCTTTCAATTTTCTTTTATTAATAACATTTAAGAATATTAATTTGAAGAATTAATAACAGGCTAAATAAAAAAGAAAATATAAAATGCATTTTGTGAATTATTATATTTTTGTATCGAAAATAAAAATTATCATCTACTCATCTTGTTTATTTGGCAAAAAAAAAAAAATAAATAAAAAATAGTAACCTGATTTATTTTAATGTCTTAATTTAATACTGTTATAATAATAAAATTTATTTCTATTCTTTAATTTTATAATTTTTTTTTTATAATTTTATGCAAAATTATTTATGCCCTTATTGCCCATTTATGTACCGATACCTTATTCAAAAACATTGCTATAAATTTATCTATCTGGAATTATGAAATATAATTTATGCATTGATCTTCAATTATTTTCATTATAAACATTTGAATAAGAAAAATAGATGCAAAATAGGTATAAATAATTTTCTAAAATATGTTATTAAGAATTAAAAATATTTTTTGATGCTTAAAATAATAAGTGAATTAATCTTTCTAATATTTTGCGATTAAGAAAACAGTAAATGAATCATTTATACGTATTGTATAAATGATTTAAATTGTTTTCTTATTTTAAATATCCGGATGAAAGTCACTATTTCTTTTAATCATAAAATAATATTTGAATATTGATCACTTTAACATAAAAAAAAAAAAAATCTGTTCCATTTAATATTTAATCAAGGAATATTTATTCAATAATTATAACGGAGAGTATTAATTATTGAATAAATATTCTTTGATAAACATGCTCCTTTGAAATAATATGTAAATCACTTATTAATAAAGATCACTATCACGTTTGATAATTCTCAAAGTCGTATATTACCGAATAAACATATAATTATTAATTAATGTTTAAATTTATTCGATTAGAATAATAATTATGTTGTTACCTGCGAGTTTATATTTTGATACTTCATAAACTACATCTGTTAAACTTTTATTTACTTTTTTTATACTTCGATATTTTCTATTAAACTACATCTACAATAGGCCTATATGCAATACATATAGGTCTACATTGTTGCATTAAACAATTTTTTCCTCAAAAACTTTTTTCACCTATTATTTGCATTAAAAACATTTTGAAGAAATTTTTTAATGGAAAAATAACTTGTTTGTTATATTTTCATAATTATAACAATATACAGTAATTATTAATATGATAAAAAATGTGATTAAAATTCGCTTTTGTTTTCTTCGCACATCGTTGATTCGAGAAAATCTTTTCACAAGTTCAAATCCAATCATTATTCTTAGAAGAGTACCTAAATATTTTTTTTTATTCTTTGTATCAATGCAAGATTATGGCTGAACTAAACCTTATTATTTTTTATAAAACTGAAATGTAAGAAAAATAAAAATGAGATGTTAAATTGAAAGCATTTTTATTTTAATTTTTCTTTCATCAACTTTTTTATTATTTTAGAGAGAAGCAATTACACCTATGTGTTTTCAGAGGGTTCAACATCTCTTTCGCCTTGATTCAGTCGTCAAATTGAAGAGGTGCAATCAGAAGAAGAAGAGAATCTCGATTGTTAGGAGGCCTCTTCCCCTTCAAGATGCTGTGACAAGAGCTTCTTGACTTTTTATCTCGTTTTCTCTCTTCTTACTCCAATTAGAGCGACATCCATCTCTTTTTTTCCCCCTTACTCTTCACCATTACATAGATGATGAAGGCCACACTAGTGAAGAAATCTTACTGAAAATCACGAAAAGTAAAGTAAATTATCTTCTTTGAATAATGAAAGTTTTCGTGTAACAATGTGAATAACATGGGAATAATATTTTTTTTTTGTAGAAAAAAATATATATTAATTAAAATATTAAAATACATTTTTGTTAAATGTGTACAAAGTTATCGTCTTCAGATTAAATTTAAATGGATCTTAGGGAAAAAAATTTTTTTTTTTCAAATTTTGATTTGATTTTTCTTCTAACATTTGCAGAAAAAAATATAGTTATTAAATAAAATCTTATTATTTATCTATTGCATAAATATTAAAAAGTTATCGTCTTCAGATTAAATTTAAATGGATCTTAGGGAAAAAAATTTTTTTTTTCAAATTTTGATTTGATTTTTCTTCTAATATTTGCAGAAAAAATATAGTTATTAAATAAAATCTTATTATTTATCTATCGCTTAAATATTAAACTGCCTTTATATTCTAATAATCTTATATAAAATTTAATTTTCTAAACTTCAATTTTTAAAATTGTAAATCATAAAGGCTAATCAAAAAATGCTTAAAAACAAACTAAATAACAACATTTTCTTTTATAAAATTTAGTAATGCACACATAAAACATTTTATTTATACATCATATAAGAAAATATGTGTTATGTGAAACTTCTTAGATGAAGAAGAATAAATAAAAATAAAAATTATTCTTGTATTTTTTAGAGACAAAATTATAAATACATCGTCACAATATGTTGTTCAATGCTTATTAGTGTTACCATTTTACTGTATGGAATTAAAATTTATTTATACTGCATAATATAAATCTGCTAAACAAAAAAATGAATAAAATTAATATATTGCGCTGAGAGACGTTTTTAGAAATATTTTGGAACAAATAGCATTGAAGAGAAAAATAAACTCATAATTAACAAAAACTGCATCCAAACTAACAAACAAACAAAAATCAAATATGTTAAACATAATATATTTATGAATATTACATCATAAACAATAAAATAATAATAATTCCCAAGCAATCGCTATAGAAATCTCCTGTACAGTATAGTATGTTAAATATATAAAATCGTATAAAATGAATATCTTAAATTCTTTTTTAAACAAAAACTAGTATTTGTTTGAAATTCTTATTTAATAAGAAAACTTCAACATATTCTCTACTTAAAATTTATGCCAAATATTGCATCAATAAAAATTATAAATTATAAAGCTTATATATCTGATATATATCATCCACGAAATATATCTATAAAATTAATATGATAATCAAATAAATTATACTACTTTATTTATATATATTAAATTAAAGAAATTATACAAAAATATAATTATTATTACTTATCCTTTGTTATTAAATAATTTTTTATTGCGTTATAATAGATTTGTAGGCCTACATCAGATTCATTTAATGGAATCTTACCTTCATGTATTCCATTGTAGAATATGACAATTTTTTATAAAATTTACTAATTAATGTGATAATTAATGTGAAATCTTATTAATTCTTTCGAATTAATAAGATATTTTTAAGTAGAGATCAATATAATGATACCATAACGTATATCATTTGAATAGTACTTAACGGCTAAACAAATCTGTTGTTAAGTGAATCGTTTCGAGTGTAAAAATGGAATAATTATAATAAGCAGTTTAGGTAATTTCGATATTATTTTATTGTAATATAATTAAGATTAGATTAATTTATAACAAGATTCGTTTTTATTATTATTATTGATCGGGAAGATGTGTCTACAGTCAGCAGGGAAACTTCGCACGTTTCATTGACAAGAGGTGCAAATGGTGAAAAGCAATGAAAGGTGACGCCCAAAATATGTCCAACACAGAAATATGGAAAAGTGTTTTAACAGAACTTTAACCCCTGGTTTCTACGGTAACGTTCTAATTGCGGAGTTAGAAAGATCGATCATTTTTGCAAAATGTTGTTTGATTGACGTTTCCGTTCCAATATGGCCACCACCTTACCAAGACAACAAAATTTAACTTCTCTATTTGTGTATGTCCTAGCGTACAAACGAATGTTTGTTCTTTTTTCGTAAATAAATGTACTATTACTTTACAAAAGGAAAAAAAGAAAAGGTGAGAGCAAATAAAGATTTTTTTTTTTCCTATTTTTTGCTGAAATTTACTTTTCTTCTTTTCCTTTTTATTTTATTATGAAAATATAAATATAATTCATGAAAACTAGAATTAATGCTGTGTTTATGGATAAAAATGACAATTAATACATTTTAAAAAATTATAAATTTACTGTAAACATTTAAAATTAAAGAATAACACGTTGACTATTTCATAGACAAAGAAACATCATTTATCCTGTTCAAACTGTAAACAGAAGCATAAAAAAGTTTGAAAAATATTTTTTTGTAAGCTAATTATATGTCTAAAATTTTCTAAATTATTAGAAATTGTTTAGAATTGTAAAAATCAAACTCTAAGAATCACTAGAAAGGATTAGGATCCATAAATAACAGATTCTATGAGCATTTTCTAGATTACAATAATATATTAAACATTTTTGATTAGCGAATCGGAATAAATCATTAAAATAAATCAGAAAACCGAATTACAACAGTTTATAAGCTTAATTCTGATTGGTCTTAATTGGATAAGACCGAAATCATTCTCCCTATCCACTATCTAAGAGGCCTCTTTCATGGGGTATTATACATCAGTATATCAAAAGTAACGAGTTTTAATTCATCGTAACTCTTCCTTAGGAATTTTAATACGGCTCTTAAACCCATGACCTGACTCTCGACCCAAATATATTATTTTTATTTAGTTAAAGTTAATAATATGTTTTTTTTTTCTTTAATAAAAAGTAAGCATAAAGCTCCTCTGATAAGAATAACATAATAGAATATAAGTACTCAACTCTTTAGCATTATCATGCATATAAATTTATTATCATAAATATATTATAAACAGTATACAAAGTTCATTTTTTAATTTTCTAGGAAACAAAAAAAAAAAAAAATTTTGAATTATTGTAACTATTAAATCATCAAAACTTTGATTTCTATCAATGAGAGATAATAGCGAGAAAAATCAAAAATTCTTTAATAAAAGTTTAAAAAGTCTTAATGACATCATTGCAGTTTAATAAAAAGATATAAATGCAATTTATTTTTACAAAAATTAATGCTAAATCTCCTTTGCTATTTTCCAAAAAAAAAAAAAAAACGTTTTCGCTTAAATACCTTTTAAAAGTCGATTTTTATCAAAAAAAAAAAAAAAAAAAAAAAAAAAACGTTTTCGCTTAAATACCTTTTAAAAGTCGATTTTTATCGATTCGAAATGACTAAACTTCAAAGACTATTATTAAAACTTCAATTATTATTTGCGAAAACGATAGATAAAATATTTTGTAACAAATCCGTTTTAAATAGCTCGCACAGAGTAGAAAGCATTTACAGTTATGAGAAAAAAGAAAAAAAAAAAAAATGTTACTCGGTATTATTCGTTCGGAGTTTAAGGTGTTCGACGATAGCAGGTGTTTTAGACGAAAAAAAATTGAATATAAAAAAAATCAATAGGTATAGTCAATAGAAGGCTATATTCCGTTTGCATAAGGCCTTCTCTAACCTCATTTTTGTCTGAAGTCGACTATAAAAGGGCGTTCCCACAGGAAAAAGAAAATTGTTACCCTTCAACTACCAAATCATAGCTTGTCAATATCCATCTGGACCACTCCCCTTTCACTCTATTGGTTCGATTTTTACCCATTTATTATTTTTTGTTCTCCAATCAAAAAATTCAGGAGGGTCTTGTTTAATTGTAATTAGCTGAAGTGTGCGAACTACTATAACAACTTTAATTAAATTGTTAAAAATCAACCTGAACTACATACGCCAAATTTTAGTATATAATTTTCTATTTAAATTACCTAATTAGTATACACAATTTTAATTTGGTTTCAATTAAGTAAGTTAATAACCAATTTTCTTCTTAGGAAGTTTGAAAATTTTAATTCTATTTTTGCTTATTGTTAGTTATTTTGCTGAAGGGGATTATAAATTAATTGATTTTCGGATGATCTATGAAGGAGAGTCGCACGGATCGTTTAGAAGTGAAGATGATCCATAAAAACCTCATTTAAAGGCTTTTCATACATTTTGATAACATCTGTGAAGATCAGATAGAAGTCTCTTATTTTTTTTTTTATATGATGGGTGTGTGCACATAGTTATAATTTACACATAAATTTACTTTACTTACGAATTTATGTTTGATAGAGGCCTCGTAGTTCTTAAAAAATCTTTTATGAATTTTTCATAGTAGAAACGTCAACATCTTTTTATGTAAAAAGAAAAAGAAAACATGAAATATTGTATTCGTGTTTTTAAAAAGTATTATTTGAAATTCTAGCATACTTTCTCTTGTACTTTTTATCAGAGTTAAGATGAGAAATAGATAAACAACAAAATTACAAATATTTTTTGCATGTTATCGTCGAGAAAAATCGCTTTTAACCTTCTGGGAAAATAATTAATTTTTCCAGTACACAGAATAGTTTGGCCTAAAAACGAAAGTGGAGGATTTCCCACTTCTAGGTGGTCCCCGTTGTGAGAGACATAAGTGGCCCTATTATGCACAATCGGAGCCTTACAGGGGCTAGTTACGTCCATCATGTGATTGAGCCATCATGCCAGGTCTAACATCGCGGGAGGACTGACTGACACTTGGAACGACTAAGTGATGATTAGAAGATGCACTTACCCCATGTTTTAGTCGGATGGCGCCGGTTCGGATCCCCTTAAAACCCCACGTGTTGGGTGGCGTAACTGCCATTTGGGAGTGTTAGTTGCATCAGCCAGCCATGACAGGCGGTTCTTTGATGAGGTCTGTCACTACATTGCTTATTTTCTACAAAAACAATAAAGAAAAATATCTAGTTTGATGTTTGGATTTTTATCTTAAGATAGAAGTTACTTTTCATCTTCAAAATTTTCCTTCAAGGCAACTTGATATTTTTACTTCGACTTTATATATAATTTTGGGAGATTCGGATTCTAATTAGGTATACTTATGAAGGTAAGATGCCATAAAGAATACATATCTTACTACTTTTTCCTCGATGGATGACAAAATAATAAAGTTAATAAAACCTGATAATATAATGATCAAAATATTTTCTTTATTCTTAAATTGCATTATTATGTAATTATCTATTTTGATTTGTGAGATGGAATGCGTTAATTTTAATTTAATTCTTTAGGCCACCCGATGTTATATTGAAAGTATCATTAGAGACATTTTTGCTTAAAATAACCGTAAATAGAGCACAACCCATTTAACAAAAAATACAATGCAAGATACAATGCCCTAACTATGCTATTTTCCTTTTTCAACAAATATTCGGAAAGATATTTATAATAAATATAGCAATCTCATCTTTAATAACAAACCATATATCTCGGAAAATTCTCCATCTAAAATTATTTTGAATTATCAGATTAACGATATCGTTACTTTCAACAGTAGCCATCTTGGCTTGTCACGTGTTGCTATAGCGTCATTTCTTACCACGAGCTTTAATTTGGCCAATAGGCATTTTACCAGGAACATGAATAACAATCGTAGTGTCAGCTCTTCGCTGTCAGTAAACCGCTAACAAAAGTTGTGGTGGAACGATCTGTTGTTACTGATCGCTGTTACACTGACAATGTCGTTTACTGACAGTAGTGTTATACGATGTTGGTGGAACCGAGCCTAAGAAATCTGATCTTTCAGTAAAATAAAACATTCCTAATGTGGAAATAAATATAGTATAAGCGTTTTGGTACTTCTATTTTTAACACTACACCACTGGAACTAACATGAAATATTATTAAAATACTGAAAATATATGACCTAAATCAGAATTCTCGATATCTCAATCAACGAGAGAAAGTGATTATTTAAATGTAGGTATAAGTATTTTGTAAAAATTACTCTTTGAAATGTCAAAGTGGTAAGCAGTTAGTTAAGGCCACCGATCGCTACAATATATTGGCGCTACAATTCGGCGCCAAAATTTACCTTTTTTTGTTAACAGATGACGCCACTTTCCATTCAGGGAGAATACTAACAAGTGACGGGCGAAACAAGCCCTTCCACAGGCTGTCCACCCCTGCTGAGGCGGCTGGGCGAAATCAGCTTTTTCACAGTCTGCCCACTCCTGCGGAACGGGGCGAAACAAGCCCTTCCACAGGCTGCCCACCCCTGCGGAGGAGTCAGCCGGATTGTGGAGGACGGGGATCGACGGGTCGGGCCCGGACCCATGATAAATATTTTCAAGGGGTGGGACCCGAGACTCGAACCCGGGTACTGGGTCAGCCGGATTGTGGAGGACGGGGATTGACAGGCTGGGCCCGGACCCCACGATAAATATTTTCAAGGGGTGGGACCCGAGATTCGAACCCGGGTCCTCAGAGTGGAAAGCCGGGATCCGAGATTCGAACCCGGGCCCTCCAGAGTGGAAAGCCGAAGCGTTTCCACGCGGCCATATTTTCAAGGGGTGGGACCCGAGACTCGAACCCGGATCCTCCAGAGCGGAAAGCCGAAGCGTTTCCACGCGGCCAATCCGGCCGACGAATGTCACCATTTAGTAAGATCACGGAATTTCGCTACGCGACGCAAAATTTTCTGTTTCTTGCCAGAGAATTATTCGATTTTTACCACGGAAAATCCTCGTCACTTCCCGAATGATAAAAATGCAAAAAGTTTAATTTTGCAGATTTATATAATTCATATCAACGCAGATAATCAGAGTGGGATTTTCGCTGGCTAATGTGGCACAAAATGGCCAGCGAAATAAGAAAATTATTTTTTTATTTTGGGTTTTAAAATGTTGCTATAAAGAAAAATATATTTTAATATTGATCATATTAAACTCAAAATAATAATTTTTTCTGAGAAATCTTATTATAATTATTAAATCGTATAAACTTCATAACTCTAGATTAAAAAATATAAGACATGCTAAGCAATTTTGGAGAGAACTTCCAAAGTTTTAAAGGGTCTCTACAGGCGGCCGGATGGCCGAGTGGTAACGCGTTGGCGTACCACGCTGGAGGACCCGGGTTCGCGTCCCGGGTCTGGTCCCGGATTTTTTTCGGGGTGCTGGGCCCGGCCCGGTGATCCCCGTCCTTCACCATCCAGCCCCCCTCCACGGGTGTGGGTGCAGCCCGTGGTTGGAACGGAACTGGCCCCGTCCCCTTAGTAATCTCCCTGATTGGAAAGGGGACGTAAAATATGCAAAAAAAAAAGGGTCTCTACATTAATGGAAGACAGTTTCAAGTATAAAGAAGTTAAAAGAATAGTTTTTAGCTATTCTTTCACATAATATTTTTTAAAGTTGTCTTTCTAGTTCATTTATGTAGAAGTCACCATTTCATTTTTTCAAAATTATCTGAAGCCGTACTCTGTTAAATTAATGAAAACAAATTAGCTTACATATTTGAATTTATTATATCAATAAAAAATTAAAATTCGCTATAACAGAAAAATAAACTATATTATCTATTGTTTTGTTTTAATGCAGTGATTAGTTAAAAGTGTAATTTAAAATAAATATACTGTATTACAAATTTACAAACGTTATTATTATTATTATTTTTGCATATTTTACGCCCCCTAAATCCAGAAAGCATTTCCACGCGGCCAATCCGGCCGTCCGAAATAGCCTATTTTTTGCATATTTTATGGCCCCTTTCCAATCAGGAAGATTAACTAAGGGGGCGGGGCCAGTTCCAACCACGGGCTGCACCCACACCCGTGTAAGGGGGCGGGGCCAGTTCCAACCACGAGTTGCACCCACACCCGTGGAAGCGCACTTTTTTGCATTTTTACGCTCCTTTCCAATCAGAGAGATTACTAAAGGCGGGGCCAGTTCCAACCACGGGCTGCACCCACACCTGTGGAGGGGGTCAAGGGCTGCACCCACACCCGTGGAGGGGGGCCGGATGGTGAAGGACGACCTTTCCAATCAGGGAGATTACTAAGGGGGCGGGGCCAGTTCCAACCTTTTCCAATCAGGGAGATTACTAAGGGGACGGGGCCAGTTCCAACCACTCCCCTTTCCAATCAGGAGATTACTAAGGGGGCGGGGCCAGTTCCAACCACGATCACACCCGTGGAGGGGGGCCGGATGGTGAAGGACGGGGATCACCGGGTCGGGACTAGTACCCCGAAAAAATCCGGGACCAGAACCGTGTCCTCCTGCCTAGCATGCCAACGCGTTACCACTCGGCCATCCGGCTAACCGTGTCCTCCTGCCTAGCATGCCAACGCGTTACCACTCGGCCATCCGGCTGCCAATTACAAACGTTATTAATGCAGTAGGCCTAATTGTCGGCCGGATTGGCCGCGTGGAAACGCTTCGGCTTTCCACTCTGGAGGATCGGGTTCGAATCCCGGGTCCCACCTCTTGAGAATATTTATCATGGGGTCCGGGCCCGGCCCGTCGATCCCCCGTCCTCCACAATCCGGTTGACCCCTTCACAGGGGTGGATAGCCTGTGGAAGGGCTTGTTTCGCCCCGCCACATAGTATTCTTCCTGAATGGAGTGTGGCGTCATCTGTTGACAAAAAAAAGTAGGCCTAGCTATGAAAATTGCTATAATTAATATATAACTGATCATCACTAGTCCATGTTATTGTAAATCTACAAAAATATTCTAATTTTTCTTCTTATGAAATATACCTATAATCAGAGCCGGATTTGCATTTTTGGGGGCCCTAGGACGATTAAGTCTTTGGGGCCCCTAAAAATTCAAATCAGCTACGTCTAATTTTAAAGGCTCCTTATAACTTATAAGGAACATTTAAAATTTTACTTTTTAACTAGCACTTTAATAAAAACCCATTTTTTCTTATTAAAAGTTTATAAAAGTTGAAAACTGACTGATAGTTTTGGAGCCTCTAGAATCGTGGGTCCCTAGTACGCGGCCTAGACGGCCTATTGGTAAATCCGGCCCTACGTACTGCATAATGTTATCGACTTAAACCGAGTTCATTTTTGAACGATCATGTTTCATTGAAATTCAGATTTATTGATTCAAATCATTAAATTTATCTGGTCATTAAAGACAAATAAAATTTACTAAAATAAAATGTTTTAAAGTAATAGCGAATGTGAGTATTTAAACCTTTATTTCAAGATTCCACTTGATAAAGAGTACAATTATATGGATAAAATTATATTTAATTAAGAAATTCTATAACTTAAATTAGTAATTGATTTGAAGCATAATCGTAGACAAATCAAACTATGTAACATCAATAAAAAGCATTTCGTTCCAGTTATAGTATATAATTTGAAATTTTTTTCAACTGAAATAAATCTTTAAATAGCTTTATATCGGATTTCAACTATTTCAAATAGTTATTAAATTTTAAACAACTGAATGTTTTAATTATAATTAACGACATATTTCATGGGATACACAAAACAAATCGAGTTTTAAAATCTGACTTTAAAATGCAACAGCTTAATTAATATAATTAAAAACATTAAATAATATGGTTTTAAGAAAATAACAGTTTCTTGTCATTAATTAAAAATATTAATATTTAGCAATACAGTATAAACTTGTTTGATATTTCTTCATCGATATTCAAAAATAACATTAATTGTGCAAAACATCTTTTGAAGTTTAATGATTATATAGTACTGTATTTTGATTTTATTGACTGGAGAAAATAATTCCCATATTGACTAGCAATAAGTTAATTTGCCCTCCAATAGAAATCATAAATTTCGCACAAACATCACTTAATGTACTGTATAATGTGTGTATCCAAAGAGATTGCATGATAAATGATCTAAAAGGATGTTTTGTTTTATTTATAATGCTATCTTTCCTCTAATTGCTTTAATAAATAAAATATATGATAGATGTACTAATTATATGGTTTCATCATACTTAAAAATTTTAATTATAGTATTATTCAGACCATTAAAACATTTACAAAGATAAATAAGTGCAAATACAATATTTAAAACAATAGTATACCTTAAATAAAATATTTATTTTTATTTTATCCTCTATGTACAATTTATAAAATGCCTGTTCAGAATCTGTTAATTGGAATGATATATTTTCCAGTGCTTTGATATAGTGATATTTACAGTGTTAATGATTCTCTTTCTTGTTCAGATATCTAGGCCTAATATGAAGGTTTTAGTTGAAACTTTTTCCTCCTAAATAATAATGATAACCTTTGTTAAAAAACAGTATTCTTTGAAATGTGGAACGTTCGAAGCAATGTTAAAAATTAATGCATGCTTTCAAAACAATCTTCTTACAAATGTCAATTATCAAAGGTTTCATATGTTTTAATAAATATTTGCATAATATTTTTATAAAAGGAATGAGCACAATGAACTTTTTTTGTAATAAAGGAAATGCTATTAGATAAAGTTTGAAAACTGATTTTCGGGAAGTTGAGAAATCGCAACTGATCAATATTTTTCAATAATAGCATAAAAATAGGATATTTCTTTAACTTTTTATTTCAAGTTAAAATTTCAAAAAAATCTGAAATAATTTATAATCTCTTTTATTAAAAATTACTCTTATCTCTATCTCTTTTATTATTTACTATTTATGATGAATAATATTTTAAATGCATTATAACATGTAATTCATTGCTTATTATTATAGTAGTATAATGATTAATACTGTATATCATTAGTAATAGTAATTTTAGTAAATGTTCGTTGATATAAAATTAATTTATGCTTAGTATTCAATGAAAATCATTCTTTTAATTGATGATATAAAAATTCAGGAATACTATTTTGCCTATATTAATAAAAATTATCGTATCAGAAGATAAAAATTTTTAATATAACTACAGTACTAACAGAAAGTTATTGTATATATATATATATGTATATATAACTTAACTTATAATACCCACAAACACAAATTTAAAAATATATTTCAACT
>AYEL01076041.1:0-92649 GCA_000484575.1 Olivierus martensii | reverse complement strand
TAACTCTAATAAATATTTACATTTTTGTAAATATTTTAGCAAATTTTCACTTTCTATTCCTCTGAATTAATGCTGGGTTCCAGCCGGAAATTATTAAGCAGATGACAAATAGAGATTATTAAGCTCTAGATATCAAGTTTTCTTTTATTACTTTATAATATATTTATATATATTTTTGTAGAATGATTAATTATTGAAACCTGATAATATATTATATATATTAGCTGACTTTTAAAATACAGTACTTTATTTTAAATTATATTGCCCTTGCGTTTACCACAAAATAAGTGGTATGCAATACTATATAGCAGGGCTGCCCAACCTTTTTTATTATAACCGTGAGCTACTTTTTCACCGGAGCGATCTACCGATATCCAGGGAATAAAAGTACAAAAACAGCAATGTCATCTATATAATTCAAAATTTATTAAACAAAATAAATCAATTCTTCATAATATGGAAATATGAAAATAATTACGAATACATGGATACATAAACAAAAATTTTAATGCCATATTTGGCATTGTGTAGATTTTGCAATTGATTCAAAATTTGGATTATATGATAAAAGAACAATTGATTCAAAATTTGAATTATATGATGAAAGAGATAATCTTAAAATTTTTACGAACATATTTTGTTGTGAAACGAAAGAGGTAATCTTAAAATTTTTACGAACATATTTTGTTGTGAATATAAGCTATAGATTTTGCAATTGATTCAAAATTTGGATTATATGACGAAAAAAGTAAGTTCGATTTTAAATCTATAATTTTTGCTCTGCATATTTCGGATATTCATTTTCATAATTGAAGAACATTGTCCGAAAATGTCTTTCGATATTTCCCATTCATCATGATAATGATAGATTTTGATAAATATTAAAAATAATGTAAAATTTTTTATATATAAACATTGAAAATATATATTATTAATTTAATTTACCAGTGTTTCTTCTTTACATCAGTGAATATGAGTATATTATTTGCATCAATAATTTTTCTTTGTCGGAGTAATGTGCCAGCACATCCCTGAATTAATCCTTCATCTGCAAGGTGTCCATAAACAAATCCTTCAGCACGAATGAACTGTAAATCTAAAGTGAATCTTGATATATTTTTTATCATCATGAATGAAGTTCAAAAAATTTGAACATTATTCATTTAGAATAGGTAGTGAAGACACTCAAAAACTTATATAAGATTTATGTTTCTTGGATCCATTTTGCAAGTTGTATGTGTTAACACAACTTGCAAATAATAACCATATTACCATAATAATAATTCCATTATTATTATTATGGTAAAATTAAAAACATAATATTTACCATTTTTAAAATTTAAAACAAATAATTACCATAATAATAATGGAATTATTATGGTAAAATTAAAAACATTCTATACTATTATATAGTCTACTGCAAACAACCGGTATGATAATATATGGATGCTATGTAGGTAACCCTCGTATAACACGATTTCGATCTAACACTTTTAGAAAATTGCGGAAACCCTCACATAACACGGATTTCTACAACACGGATTTTACTTAACATATTTAGAAAATTATATTTACTCTCCTACTACACGAAATATTTCCATTAATTTTTGTAAATCCATAGTTTGGACATACAATGAAATACTTTTCTAAAATTAATCATAAATGCAATATCGCTAGTTTGATGTCAGAGGGACGATATGCAGTCTGTTTTCGATTTAAAATTGAGTTAACTCAATTTCAAAATTAATTCAATTAACTGTCGATCATTGAGTATTTTATGTTCAGTTCTTGGATAAAAAGTAAGTTTTTATTCTTCGATAGAAGAATGTAAAATAGAAAAAAATTTTAATCAATTTTTTTTGGATATGTATTAAGGAACGACTGTAGTGAAGCGGGTTGTAGTGGGTTAGATTACAGATTTTATAGAGCAGAAGATACACAAACTTTATTGATAAATGCAGAAAAAAGTTCAGAAAGTGAAGTTGATAATGTTAAAAAGAAAAAAACGTTCTCGTTTTAACTGAATAGCGGTAAGGAAGATATAAATAGGCTGTATACTTTTTCTTTCTTTTTGTTTTACGTATATGTTTTTTCTTTCTTTATGTTTCATGTTATTAATATTCTTAATAAAAAATTGGTTTCGTATATGGAATTAAAGAAAGTTATTTGTTTTTAATTAGTTTTGGAACGTAACTCTCCTTTTTTGTATTGGCTCCAGGTCTCATATAACACTGTATCACACAACACGGCGTTTTTTAGGAACCTATCTACTGTATTATACGAGGTTACCCGTATTCTCAAAATTCTAAATATCAGACCGCTGCACGAATTAAAACAGATTAACAATAAAACTGAAGTTAAAACAATTATTTAGAAGTAATACGAATAGTTTATAGGGGAATCACCAAGTTATCATTAACCTCTGATAACTTGGTGATTTCCCTATAACAGGACTGCGCAACCTTTCTATGACCGTGAGCTATTTTTTTCATGGGAGCGATATAGTGATATACCGATATCCAGGGAATTAAAATACAAAATAGCAATGTTGTGTGTATAATTCAAAATTTATTATGTAAAATAAACAATTCTTCATAATATGAATACATGGGTACATCACCAAGTTATCATTAACCTCTGATAACTTGGTGATTTCCCTATAACAGGACTGCGCAACCGTTCTATGATCGTGTGCTATTTTTTTCATGGGAGCGATATAGTGATATATCGATATCCAGGGAATTAAAATACAAAATAGCAATGTTGTGTGTATAATTCAAAATTTCTTAGGTAAAATAAACAATTCTTCATAATATGAAAATAATTATGAATACATGGGTACAAACAAAAATTTTAATGTGATATTTGGCATTGTGTAGATTTTGCAATTGATTCAAAATTTGGATTATATGATAAAAGAAGTAGATTTTGCAATTGATTCAAAATTTGGATTATATGACGAAAGAGATCTTAAAATTTTTACCAATATATTTTGTTGTGATTGTAAGTTCGATTTTAAATCTGTAATTTTTGCTCCGCTTATTTCGGAGTCTTTCGAATATTTATTTTCATAATTGGGACATACAAAAATTTTAATGCGATATTTGGCATCGTGTAGATTTTGCAATTGATTCAAAATTATGTATTTTGTTGTGATTGTAAGTTCGATTTTAAATCTGTAATTTTTGCTTCGCTTATTTCGGAGTCTTTCGAATATTTATTTTCATAATTGGAGAGCATTGTTCGAAAATGTCTTTCGATGTTTCCGTTTTTTGGAATAGCAACAACTGAATTACATATTAGACAAGATCATTTGCTATTAACCATGGAAAAAAGAAATGTTCCCCATTCATTATGGTAATGATTAGTTCTAATTTTCTTTTCTATGCGATCGGCCGGATGGCCGCATGGTAAAGCTTTCGCTTACCATCCTGGAGGATCCGGGTTCAACTCCAGGTCCCACACCTTCAGTTTTTCAGGAGGGGTCCGGGCCCGGCCGGCCCGTTGAACCCCAGTTCAACCATCCGGTTGATCCATCATGGGTGTTGGCCAGCCTGTGATGGGCTCTGTAAGTGGCCGCCCCCAGATAGAGAATATCCCATGAGGATATGCGGCTTATTATAACTAACCTAACCTTTCTACGCTCATAACATAGTTAAAAAAGAAAAAAAATTAAATAATTGAAGAGGTTTATTTTTTAATAAATTTAATCCTTTTACTGCCGAACAACGATATACTGTTGTCCGGAACTGAGTAATATAATAAAGAAGACATTTGAACCTGTAATGATAGATTTTGATTTTATTTTCTACGCTATAATTATAATTATGGCTAAAAAACAAAAAAATTAAATAATTGAAGTAGATTATTTTTTAATAAATTTGACTTTTTTAGTACCGAACAATGATATATTGTTGCCCGGACCCGAGTAGTGTAATAAAGAAAGGAAAAACATTTTGAACCTGTAAATCTTTTGTCCAACAAAACTTTTGCTTATTCATCGAAATAATCTTCATTTATTGTTTTTGATAAATTATATTCTACATCATATTAGACAAGATCATTTGCTATTAACCATGGAAAAAAGAAATCATGTTCCCCATTCATTATGGTAATAAGTTCTAATTTTCTTTTCTATGCGTCGGCCGGATGGCCGCATGGTAAAGCTTTCGCTTACCATCCTGGAGGATCCGGGTTCAACTCCAGGTCCCACACCTTCAGTTTTTCAGGAGGGGTCCGGGCCCGGCCGGCCCGTTGAACCCCAGCCTTCAACCATCCGGTTGATCCCATCATGGGTGTTGGCCAGCCTGTGATGGGCTCTGTAAGTGGCCGCCCCCAGATAGAGAATATCCCATGAGGATATGCGGCTTATTATAACTAACCTAACCTTTCTACGCTCATAACATAGTTAAAAAAGAAAAAAAATTAAATAATTGAAGAGGTTTATTTTTTAATAAATTTAATCCTTTTACTGCCGAACAACGATATACTGTTGTCCGGAACTGAGTAATATAATAAAGAAGACATTTGAACCTGTAAAATGCATTTGTCCAACAAACTTTTGCTTATTCATCGAAATAATCTTTATTTACTGTTTTTGATATATTATTATATTCTACCCATTGATCTGATCTGCTATTATTTAATAAATGATAAAAGACACAAAGAACGAAAACACTTAGGATAACCTCACTTTTCTTGTTTCAACAAGAATACAGATCACCTTTACTAGGTATTTGTAAAATGGAAGTTTAACAAGCGAGTTGATCGGAAGATGGTCGGAGGCTTGCGATCGATTAAAAAAGTTATTCTACATATTGATCTGATCTGCAATTACTTAATAAATGATAAAAGACACAAAGAACAAGAACACGTAGGGATAACTTCACTTTTCTTGTTTGAACAAGAACACAGACCACTGGTGTTGGGATTTTTTTTTCCGTCAGTGTATAAGATGAAACATTGATACAGATTCTCTTCTGGATAATGGCAGAACGCATTAAATTTAAGTCACGGAGTCACAAATTAAAAATAAATATTTGGCAGTTTCTTACGATATTATCACTTTACATAATTCTAAATCAAATTGTGAAAGAATAAAGACGATGTACTTAGTGATAGTAGTGATTAGTCGGTTAAGCAACTTAAGTATGACGAAGTAAGTCAGGTCACTACATATGTAGTAGTAGTAAAATATAACAATCAATTGCACATTGCTAGAAAAAAGGAATCGAGAAAAATCAAAAAGTGACTCCTGAACAGCACAGTAGAATAAACAAAAACATTTATGATGCGATTTGCGTGTATATAAATATTTTTTTCATGTAAAAAAATATTTATGGTTACAACATGGTATATTTTTTATTCAGTATAACACGTCATATCTGTATCTCTGTCCTTTTTTTATTTATGGCATTCTTCAATGAGATTTTAAAATGTTTAACATTTTTAAGCCATTAAATAGCAATTTACTTCTTTATTTTCAGTGATTTCAATCAAAAAAATTAATTTTCGTCGCACAAGAATACTTCACTCTTTATTATTGATCATTATGGTGTGGTAAACGTTTTGTTTTTTTTGTGATGTCATGAATCGATACCTGTATATCATCACAATTGCAATCAACACGTGATGAGATCACATCATGGGTCACATTCAGATGACGTCACGCATTGGATAATGATTTTTATATGATGACGCCATCTGCCTTTGAATTATCGATCTCATAATTATTAAATCTGTCTAGAATTGTGTAATTTGTTCGCATAATATGCAAAATTAAAAATTTTTCCCTAACACTCGAAAGACCCAATAACACCCAAATTCGATTAATTTCTGAAGGATGAAAGATACGTATTAATCATGATTTTAAAAGATTTTCATCTCAAATGTGGATATTTTCTAACTTCTGATATTGCTGTCCACCATTCGCATCAACGAAGAGAGAGAGAGGTTTGAACTGATTGTAGACTATATTTAGTGGAATTGTATTTCCTTTATTCCATCGTGATTGACGGGTGGGCATTACTAACACGATAGTCTACCACTTTATTTATCTTCTTGATCCCTTGATCTGATCCACCAGCTGTTTGAAAGTGAAACATTGTTTCTCTCTCGGAAGTATTGTTTGCTTGGAGATAGAATTTCATTCTCTCTTCCAACTAAAAAGGTTATTCAAACATTAACTAAACTTTTACGCGGTTAATTTTAGTCAACTTTTACAGTTTAAATGAAGTTGTTACTTTGGTTAATTCTTAAAACATCATACGTAATTTTCAGTTTAACAGAGGAAATTAAGTTTTCACTGAACGTTGATAGTTTATCGGTTGCTTAATTGATCCAAGTGAGAATTATTGCTATAAATTAGTCTATAAACTAAATCTTAGTTATACAAATACTTCAATATTTATTTTTACACGATATCTGTAGAATAAAATGGTATAAAATTATAGAATAAGTTCGAATTGCAGAAAGATAAACGGGCGGCATGACAATTATATTTTTTTTCATAGATGAAAAGCATATCTCTTCTGGATAATATGTAGTTTCTATAACTTCCCGGTATAATAATTCGTAAAAATATTTTGTTAGATAAATCTCATAAGAACAGAAAAATTCTTATTATATTGAAATTTTATAGTAAAAAATAAAAATATGCCTCAGTCCGGACTATCTAAGCTGTTAACAATTGTTCAGACTGTTGATACTTGTTCAAAAAAAAATTTATAACTTTATATTTTAATCAATATTATTGAATTCATTACTAAATGCTTAATCATTCCATAAAAATTTCTTTGATCATACATGTAAAATTCGGTCATCAGGAAGTAGCTTCTGGAAGTAATGTTGCTTTCACATCACATCCTGATGAAAGCCAGAGGGATGGAATTCATGATTTGAAGAACAATGCTTTCTTGAGGATGATCACAATTTCGTTTGAGAACTTTTAATATATTTAAATTAGGTTAGATTAGTTTGATTAAGCCGCCATATCCTCATGGGATATTCTGTCTCTGGCAAAGGTCACTTATAGAATCCATCACAGGCTAGCCAACACCGATGATGGGGTCAATCGGATGGTTGAAGGATGAGGTTCAACGGGGCGGGTCCCGGATCCCTCCTGAAAAGTAGAGGTGTGGGACCCGGATCCTCCAGGGTAGTAAGCCACATTTTACCATGGCGGCCATTCGGTTGACAAATATATTTAAACTTTCACTTCGTTATACCATAATATTTAAAAATAATAATAATTTTAATATACGCGTATACTACATTATATTACCATCAAGAGATGATATCGTATATCTAGATAGTGAATAATAGAAGCAATAGTAACATAATTTTTTGTTTTCTACAATAGATAGTATGAATCTTTGTGTTGAAATTGAATATACTGTATTCATATTGAAAACACAATAAATGTGCTTGTGTATGTGTAGGATGTATTTGTGTGTAGATTGTATCTATGTGACGATTGTAAAATATTTTCAACAGTACCATCAATGTTATAACTGTCTCCACAGGAGAATTTATTCTATAAAGTTGGTTTAATTTAATTTTATTGATTGGAAATTTGGTTTCAAATTGATCTAGAAATACAGTGCAATAAATATTCCAAAATATAATTTTTTAAAATTTTGCTTACGATGAAAAAATGAAATTTATTATGATTATGTCTTTTTGTTACCATTTTTTATTGAATCCATCAATGAGATTTCATAGGCCTATATTAAATTACTTAATGTCACTAAGAGCAATATAGGAGAATCTCAAATACTTGAGGTCTGCTGGACGGCTGCCGTATAAAGCTGTAGCTTACCACCCTGGAGGACCGGGTTCAAATCCGGGTCCCACACCTCCAGTTTTTCAGGAGGGGTCCGGGCACGGCCTTCGGCCCGTTGAACCTAATCCTTCAACCATCCGGTTGACTCCATCATGGGTATTTGCCAGCCTGTGATGGGCTCTGTATGTGGCCGCCGCCAGATATAGTATATCCCTTGTGAGATATGGCGGCTTAACCTAACTTAACTTTAACCTTAAATCAAATACTTGAGAACCGCAATCAGTTTCTTTTTGGGTTAATGAGAGCTGCATTAGTTTTTCCTGGTAATTTTAAAAATTTTTTCAGAATTATTTATTATATATTTCATATGCATTTATTTCATTTAGATGCATACTACTCTTTACAATAAATAAACAAATTACAAATATATTATTTTTTAAATTAACTAGTTATTTGCTCCATATAAACTATTAACTTTTATGCTGTGGAGCCACATTGAAGGTACCAAAGAGCCGCAATTTGGCCACCATTGCTATATAACTTACACTTATAAATTAGGAAAAAATATTACGTGCTATTTCACTATTAAAAATCTCACAATTTAATTTCCAAATAATTTTTATATACTTTTATGTCATCGTGACGTCGCATATTGTTAGACCATCATTGCTACATTTTTGCCATTGTTCTTCATTGTGATGTGATAAACGTTTCGTATTTTGTAACATCACAAACTGTTTACTCATAATATTATTAAATTCATGTCCTATATGTGATCAGGTCATTTATATGATTAATTTAATAAAAATATAATAAACAGCAAAAATTTCATAATCTCTATTTTGACAGGTTTGATATGTTTTACGGACTAATTTCCTATTGCTCAATAAATAATTGTTTGCCAATTTAAAAAGTCTCTTAAAAAAAAATTTTTAAATATTTTTAAACACCAAAAACTCGAATTTATTAAGAAAAAACTAGAATTTCAGTCATCTGATTATTTATGAGAAAACTGAAGTCAGCAACCTTTATTTGAAGGTATAATAGTTTTTAACAAATGTTCTTTCTTAAATAAAACAGCAAAACTGATTAGAGAACTCCATAAATTCAAACAAATCTTTAAAAAATATTTAAAAGACGAATAGCGCTACAACAAATCACTGTCTGTGCATTGTGTATTAAAGTATCAATAGTTAAATTAAGTATACCTGTAATGTACTACTGTATATTGTATCATAGATGCTAATTACTTGGGGCAACTATCTCTATGTAGTTCAAATTGTTCTCATGGCATCATTACAATTACATGTATATGTTTATATGAGATAAAAAACATCATTCTGATTCCACAATGCAAATCAAAAATTACTTCTTCCTATGTAACTTTGTATTATAATACAATTTCCTATATCACTTTATTAAATTTAAGAGTAAGTTTTATACGTAGCTAATAGATTAAAATTTAAATATGGACCTTACTCACATTTTATAACTTAACTTCAGTTTCCAGTAAACAACAAGCATCTACTTGTTTATAAAAAAATGAATAAGACTGCTCTTGTTAGCTGAGGCGATCTGACCGAAAATTACTATTATGGCAGCCGAAATCAAGTAAAATTCGAGTACCCATATTTAGGAAGTTTTCTCTAAATGCAGTATATTATATTATAATATGGTATTTAGTTATACATCTATACATTTATGCTATTTTGAAACTATGTTCTGTTTTGGTTAGGTTATGTTAGTTATAATAAGCTGCCATCTCCTAATGAGATATTCTGTGTCTGGCGGCGGCCACTTATAGAGCCCATCACAAGCTGGCCAGCACCCATGATGGAGTCAACCGGATGGTTGAAAGATGGGGTTTAATAGGCCGGGCCTGGACTCTTCATGAAAAACTGGAGGTGTGGGACAGGATTTGAACCCGGATCCTCCAGGGTCGTAAGCCAAAACTTTACCACGCGGCCATCCGGCCGACGTTCTGTTTTGGATTTTACTTTACTTAATAATCAAAAATCGTAAAATACTTTTTTAAATAATTAAAAGAACGATTAGAAAAGAAAAGAAATATAACGGTTTAAAAAAAATTCGTTTAAAATTAAATTTAAAAGTAGTTCCAAAATGAAAATTGTTTTGGCCATATTCCTTATTCAAACATATAATGTTATTGCTATCCGACTCAATATGGCGCATGATTATCAAGTTATCAAACAAAAATTTATTTATGATAATTCCGATTCAGATGCCATCCATTTAGTTGCGCCTAGACTCGTTTTTAAGGCATTCGAAAGAAAATTCGATTTGAGATTGAAAGAAGATCTTTCTATTCTTTCTTCAGATACTGATATATTTCTTCATAAAGGTAAAGAAGTAATTAAGAAGAACTTAAGTGACATCGATGAACCTTTACTCTATGAAGGATTAGTAGAAGGAGAGCATTCATCTTATGTCCATGGATTTTTCCTTCATGGCATTTTTGTAGGTAGAATAAGTGTTTCGAGTGAAACATATTTTTCAGATGCAGCTTTTGAATATTTAGAAGGATCCCATCATAAAGATAAAGCTCTGATTTATAAAATATCCACAGAAAATCAACGAATCGAAGAAAATTTTCATTTTTATGAGGGACGGAAAATAAATCAAGAATGTCAAAGAGATCCGTTTAACAATCGTATGCCAAATCTCAGGTAGTTAATGATATTAAAGCAATCTGCTAATTTTTGAATCGGGATTATATTTTTGAATGCAAAACCAAATTTTATTTAAAAAAAAAAATTTGGTGTTGCTTTCGTTTTCGTGTTTCCGTTCGCCCGTAAGTCACGTTATTTAGAGGATAAATATCGCTGACCATTGTATTTCGCTGGCCCATAAGTTAAGATATTTAGAGAGCAAACAGTGTTGAGCATTTTTAGAAATCATTCCTTATTATCCATTAATTTTTGAGTATTACCTGGCGCTATTAACTGTTATGTCTCATCACAAGATGACGCTAGTGATCGTTATATTTATGCAAAAAATTATATCAATGACGTCTAAAAATTATCTGTAGTTCTAATTTACGTTTTTAAGAATTAAAATATTAATATTTTAAACTATTAAGGTTTATTTAATTTTGAATAATAAATAAATTCAATGCACTTGTGACGGAAATGACGTCACATTTGTTAGCAGACGATTTCGTTTCTGTTATGTACGTTAGCACGTTAGGACTACAGATTACCACCTATAAGTGATTATAACCTCTATCATCGAATCTATTGTGTTAGATGTCGATAATTAAAGAGGAGAAAGTTATACGAAAAATAAGGTAATGTAGTAATAGGACATTTAGAATATAGATTAACATAGGATAAAGTGTACGGTAAATTGCTAGCGATCCCAATAGATGGAGCCACTAATAATGTTACCCAGTGGAGATAGACACTACGTGATACAATAAAACAGACGTGACCCAATTTTTACCATATTTTAGAACAGTATTATGCCATTATTTTTTGATAAAAGCTCTATTCTGAGCTAAAAAATAGCCGAATGAAAGATAAGCTGAATACACTTTCCAAAAGAACTGTACTGTTAATAACAATAAAAAAATAAGAAAGTAATCTGTAGACAACGAAAAAAAATCAGTGATAAAATATCCATATAAAAAAAGTATTTATCCGACAGCATGGTACTGAAATATGTTTATGTCGCCATCTTGGAAAGTCTTAAAAGCCAGAGATGAGTTTCAAATGAATCTTTAATACAACGGAATTGCTGATTCGCACTTTTCATCATCTCTCGTTGGAGAAGATTCTTTAATTATCTAAAATATATCTCGGAAACTGTAGCATATAGATGTATGATTTAACAGTTTCCGCGATATCTTATGAGAACAGTACCTTTAGTTTTCGTTCATTCGATCGCCCAGCTACCAGATGGAATATCCAGAAGACTTTCAATAAGTGGGGGCGCTCATGGATTCAAGTATTGCGTATGGTAAATACTGTTATTTCATCTCCATTTTCTCGTCGACCAGATAGATATATGGTTCTTTTAGAAATTAATTTAGCTTGTGATTATCTTTCGATCGGTGCTCTTGCTGTTTTTCTTTACTGTTCTGAATTTTTACCAATCATTCCTCATTAATTTAGACATGGCTAGTAATACTACCATGTGATTGAAAAATAAACCATGTTGTGCCATGTGATTGTGAAATAAACCTCTATTTACATCTTGTAAATGGAAACTGTCATTAGAAAGTTTAAAAATTTCATATACGTATTCGAAACTATTGTCACACGTCAAAAACAATTCATTTTAATTTTTGTGAAATTTGGTTACAATATTATTTGGCATTAAAAGTTTATACTATATTTTTGTATGACTGTTTTAAAATGGAGTTGATACATTTTGCAGAAGTGGAAAACTATGCGCTTTAGAATTGATGGCTGATCACACATTTTTTCAAGATTCTCATTTTGATATTATGTATACTATAAGAAGAATGCTCTATCATGTTAAATCGGCAGATATCATATTCAGGAAAACTGACTTCGATGAAGATCAATTACCTGATGGAGTTGGTTTCATCATTCATATAATCACAATCAACATGAATATGTTTGCTCATAACTCTCTTTTTAAGGAAGACACTGACGATTCAGCGTACTTCATTTTCCAAGTTTCTCAATATTATCAGAAAAAGAAAAACTGTCTCCTAGTGAATTTTTGTCACAGACAATTTAAAAGAAATGTCATCGGAGTGGCTTTTGTTCCTGAAGAAGCAGTTGGCTATATTTCGGGAATTTGCCAAACTCCTGTGCGTTTCAGGAATTACATTCAAACAATGAATGTAGTTGTAGTCACAATGACTACCAAATCAAATATTTTAGTTAGATCGATGGTTGATATTACTTTAACTCACGAATTAAGCCATAGTTTTGGTGGCATTCACGATAACGACGATGATCCCAATTGTATTATAAACAGTTATCTTGGTAAATATATTTTAAACGAATACAGTTCGGACGGATCTATGCCCAACAACAGAATTTTTTCATTGTGCAGTAGAAGAATTATGAATAGCATCTTGAATATTAAAGGTATTTATTGTAAATAAATTTTTAAAACAAGCATTTTTATCATATTAATATATAAATTAAACATTTTTAGGTCACTGTTTCAAAAATTATTCTGAAGAGCCGTTTTGTGGTAATGGCATTACCGAAATTGGTGAAGAATGCGATTGTGGTTCGATTACTCAAAGTTCGTGTAGGCAGGTAGATCCGTGTTGTACTGCATTACAAAATAAAGTCGAAAAGTGCAAAATTAGTCGCGATAAAGGTTATCAATGCACTCCTCGAGAAAACGAATGTTGCGATAACAAATGTAAATTCATATCCGCAGAATCCAATACAGTTTGCTATGCCAATGGACTCTGTTTAATGCAGTCATTTTGCAATGGCACATCTGCTATATGCCCGCCTGGAAAGCCTGTCAAAGATGGCACACCATGTCATGGCACTTACTTTACATGTAAATCCGGAAAGTGTAAAGGTTCCATCTGCCAAGAACATAATATGCCACTTTGTCAATGTCTTCCAGAAAGTGGGAAAGAATGCCATGTATGCTGCTTAGATCGCTTCAACGTTTGTAAATCAGCATCAGATTTTGGATATCATACTACAGATGGTAGACTATACTTGAAAACCGAAGGTTCTGTTTGTAATGGAAAAGATTATTGTGACAGGCAAGTTATAACCATAAAAGTACACATCATGATTTCATATCTTTAATTATTTTTAATATGAAAACAGGTTTGGAAGATGCATTCCCAAATTTGAACTCGTAATCGAAGGGCATCATAAGATATTTTTCGAAGTAATAGAAAATTTTCCAACTATGTTATCTATGTTACAATTGTTTATGACAATCATGTATATCGGGCGATTATTTTTTAGGCAACTCGATTTCTATTTGCTGCTTTAAGAAATGTAAAGATTATTTGTATAAATGAAGACATGTTGTTAATATATATATATAAATGCATTTTTATATGTATTAAATGTGTACAGTTTAAGAAAATATGGTCCATTTTACCAAAATACTTTTATAATTACTTTTGTACAGTATAAATCAGTGGTTCTCAACCTTTTTTGGGTTTAGGAGTTAATATTTTAAAATTTGGCGGCACACCTAAGTATTTTAAATAATAATATAAATTTAACAAAGAAATTTTATTAACAGATTATTGTATTTATTCTTATTTATTACATTAGATTACAGATATACTCGTACATGGGATAATTAAATGGCGGCCCTTATTAAGTTATAGCGCCACCTGCGGATTTTGTCTTTTTAGAGAAACTATAATTTTAATTTAATTTTTATTCCTTTAATCTTTTAATTTTGAATAATACTAAAAAAATTTTGGCTGTCGCAGAAATTCGAGGATGAGATTTTTCTAACGATATCTTAATTATAGGAATCGATGCAGTGATTCGACTGCAAAATGGATGTCCAGTTAACGACATTTCACTGATATATTCTAGAAATTACCCGCTCATATAAATGAGCGGAAATATAATCATGTGATTTAATCTAATATAATACTAATCTAATAATACCGTATATAACGACAAAAACACCTTCGAACTCATGTAAAAATGGCATCCATTATTACGTTACAGCGCCACCTGCGAATTCTGTCTTTTTAAAGGAACTACAATTTCAATGTTATTTCTATTCTTTCATTTTTAAATTATTAATAAGAACAAATAATTTGGGCTATCGCAGACATCCAGAAATTAGACTTTTCTAAAGACACCCTATTTATAGAAATAGATACAGTACCTATTCTTTAATTTTTAAATTATTAATAACAACAAATAATTTGGGCTATCGCAGACATCCAGAAATTAGAGATTTCTAAAGATACCCTATTTATAGAAATAGATACAGTACTTCAACCGAAAAAGAGATATCCAGCCAGCCAGCCACGTTTGACTATTAATAATATAATAATTCATACAATTACATAATGATTCATACAATTCATTCTTAATTTTTCGCGGCATACCTTCAAAGGTTTGGCTGCACACTAGTATGGCGCGGCATAGTGGTTGAGAACCACAGGTATAAATAATTATTACTTTAAAAACGAGAGCACAGGTTATGTATACATTATTTTTGAGTTTTTTTATGGGATATGATTTTTGGACCATTCTATATATTTAAAAATCTGCCTGAAATAATGTGTGGAGCATAGTAGATTTTAGAAATGAGGAAAACTGCCGCCATTTTCCAGGTTCGTCAGTGCACCTGTTCTTTATAATGGCCGCCATCAAACAATATGGTGGCCATTATAAAGGACAGGTACACTGATGAGTTTATCTTACAAGTTAGCATAATATTCAAAAAATTCTGTTTAAATTAATTCAGAATTGAAAGACAAATTTTAACTATAAAACATTTGATTAGTAAGTGTCTCTAAATAAAATTGCAACAGGTATTATTAAAATTTTAAAAAGTATATTTTTATTTTTAATCAAAAAATTCAAAAATTCGTTACTCTACAATAATTTTTTCTTGGTGTTGGGATTTTTTTTTCCGTCAGTGTAGTTTATTTAGTTATAACATTTTGAATATAAATTAGATTTCCAATAATTAGAAGTCAACAAAATTCATTTTAATTCACTCTCTAAACAAAAATGATAAAACTATAAAGCTATAAAAATTATTTTGTTTTAATTAATTTTTAAATAATGAAGAATAGCTGTCTGAAATGAATATTATAAATTTTTATATTTTGATTTTTTCTTATTGATTTATGTATTTAACAAGAAATGAAACAGAATATATTTAATAAGTTCGAGAACTACTTTTTACAGAATTATTTTTTTGATATATATATGAAAATTAATTAATTTAATCACTATTATAGATTAACATAAATTGCAATTGATACAGTATATATTAATAAGTTTATATAATAAATTTAAGAGCATATTTTAAACTATAAATTCAAACTTCTTGCAAGAATGTATGCATATAATGATATAATAAACAAATACAAAAATGCTTTTGACCTATTCAATCTTCAGTTGTAATTTAAAGGAATTTGGATATTTACATAGAACATTATATAAGCACAAACTTGATTTTAGAAATGCATTATGTATTTCTTTATATTATGACAAACAAAGTACAGCTTTTATATGAATTTCACTATGAACAAGCTTTATTTGATTGAATAAAATATGTTGTTTTTAGAAAAATGACTATATTAAATATCTCTAAAAATAAAATAAAATCAAAAATATCTAATATGTAAAACAAAATAAGCAAAATATATAACTAAGAAATTAGAATATTTATTCCATTTAGATTGGCTATTGATTTGATATTACTGCTTTATTTTCTTAAACTGTCAATCAAGTAGTTGCATCTAAATTGTAATAAATATCCCATTTCTTAGTACAGTAGATCCCAGACTTAAGAGTTAACTCTTCAAAAAAATTTCCATATAAATCAAAAACCTAACAATGCTTAAATTCAATATATATAAATCAGTGCAATAGCAAACAGAATGGCCAAATGAAATTTATAAGCATACTTTAAGCATAGATAAGAAAATTTAAGGCCATAAATGATATTTTTGCAAAGAAGAAAACTGTTTAATGAAATTTTCATTTGTGTTTTATGGAAATTTAATAAAAATAAAAAAATGCATCTGCATATCTCTGAAATTGCATAAGTCACAACCATGTAAGTTGGGATCCTACCATACTGTACTTAACTTATTTATTTTACATATTAGATGTTTTGAATGGATATTATTTATTTTTTTGGATGGAAACCATTTTTCTGGGAGAGATATTCTAAACAATATGCTAATAGATCATTAAATATTCTATTTTTAATCCAACCGAATCAAGACTTTTAGGAAACATTAAATAATTAAAATACATATATCAATTATGGTCAAAATCAGTTGAGCAATACAAGTTATATAACCTGTAAAAGAGTTCAAGATGAAAGGAGCTCTTACTCTCTTAAATTTTGGCTCTATTTGGCTGAATTTTTCAGGTCTTAAATCACATAAGAAACATTTACAATCCAGATCTGTTCAAAATCAGCAAACAATATAAATTATAAAAACATTTTTTAAAGAAAAGAATCAATCTTTTCTATAATTTTTAATTTTAGCCCAGTTGAGTCAAAACTTTTATTTGAGCTAGGGTGTGCTTATATTCCAAATTTGATTAAAAGCAGTTAAACAATGCAATATATAGAGGTATTTATAGAAAAGGAATCTCCCATTTTCTCCCTTTATTTTGAGCTGATTGTGCTGAAGTTTTCAGAGGACCTCAAGTAATCTAAGAAATATCTATATTCCAAATTTCATTGACATCAATTGAATGATGTAACTAGTACAGATATCTATGGAGGAAAAAAAATAAATGACACTTTTTCCTATCTTTAAGCTATTCTAGTTCTTTCTTAATTGGATCAAAATCTTCAAATTTAACAATCAATGTCTTATTGAAATAAATTAATATTAATCTTATATTTGATCTTCAAATATAAGATTAATATTACAGTTATGACCAAAGTTTTAGTGAGTTGAAATTTGGCTGTAATGACTCCAGTAATAAAAGTCAGTCAATGATTACTATACTTAGCTTAGCTCTCTGCTATGCCTCTTGACAATTTATACCTGATCCCATAATAAATACATGTGATCCATTAAAAGCTTTTAAAATCCATATATTATAAAATACAGAAAACAAATTTATATTAAAAAAGCAATAAAAAAAGAATTTCTTTAAATAATTAGTTAATATATCTAAACAATTCACTTTTTTTATCAAATTTACTAAAATAGAAAATAATAAGCTAATACTTCTTGTTTCTTATTATATGGTGAGCTCGGAAGCTAAAATGATTGCCCCTTTCTACTCAAATAGAGAGAGCTTAAGAGAGCTTAAGCTAATACTTCAAAAATTAAAAATTCTATTTTGTTTGCAGATGATATAAATTGGGTATTTCTAAAAAAGTTCATACTTGAAATTGAATAGCAAATAAAATTAATATAGATAAAATTAATGACTTTATAAAGCAATGCATATTAATATCTGAAAAAATATAATTTTGATATTTATTAATTTTTTAAATACTTTTATTCTTCACTTAAATAATTACAGTATAGTATTTCCGATGCAAATAAATAATCTATAATAATTTCATGAATTATAATAAATTATTTGTAATATTGTACAGTATTTGGAAACTTTAATATCAGTATTGGTTTTGCAGTTAGTTTAAAATTTAACTCTCAACCATACATACGATAAAATAAATACAAAAAATTTTTCAAGTCTGAACTCGTCAATGAACTTTTAAACTTCATTTAATTACAATAAAAAAAACCAGACGAGTTTAGTTCGCTTACCGCGTAACAGATGGCAGCACTTATCAATGTGTGTCGGGAAAGAAAAATCAATAATGTGAATCCCGTTTTTCCGCATTTTATGTTAAACACCCGTTACTTCCGTCACCGATTCGTAACTGCCGCTATATATATGCATATATATATATATTACGCGGACCGAAAGCCGACACCACCTTAAGAGGTGACAATTGTTATATCTCGACTCACCTGACTCTGCATCATCTGATTATGCGGGGGTGGAGGTTGTGGATGGGGGGACGGCTGTGAAACTGGTTGTTGAGGTGGGGAGGGCCTCATATGAGAATTCTGAAAGCAAAAATAAATATAAATTAGTCCGACAAAAAAAGGCGGCTATTATTATTATTTTTTCTCTCTCCAGTTTCTCTCACGCTAAATGAACTGAAATGCTGTTTTGTTGTTGTGATAAAAAGCAGGTGGTTAAGTAGATAGAGTTGTTTAAAAAGCAAAGTTCTAGTGAACAGAAAAAATTACAGAATCCGATAATACAAAATGTTAAAGGATGTATTTTTAAAAGAACGAAAATAATTTCATATAAATTCGACAACAAAACTGATACGAACACTGACAGGATAAAGTGACTCATAACCTTCATGAAATAATTAATTCCCCAAGAATATTTCGGTAAATTTAATGATTTATATGAAAAAAAACATCGAAAAAAAAAAAAATCTATTTAGTACTAAAGAAAGGAAACAAGCATGTTAACAAAATCCGTTCAATTTTCTGTCAAGTGGCTCCATCTGTGGGTAAATATTTCTTTATTGGTGACAACCGGGCTATTAAACTAACCTTAAGAGTCATGATAAAAATTTAAACGAAACGAGACAGCCATAAGTAGGGGGAAAATTCTATTACACCGCATCATCAGCTGCAAAAATCACGCGAAACAGACATTTCGTCACTTGCGGATTTGACGATTGTTTTAACTGCTCACGCGAGCAGACTCGCGAAAAACAACCACTGCCGCTAATAGGTTTCTAATCGGAATAGAAACAACGTTTACGGCAGCGGTTACGTGATTTCACCCTCGTGACAAAAACTCAGTTTAAAAATACACTAACTCGTATTCTTTTTTTTTACATATGGTCAAATCCCGCATTTCCCAATCCTAAAAATCGCTTTCAGCAATAAAAGAAAAATCTCTCTTCACATTAATTCCTTATAACAGTAACAATCGATACTTCCCTCCATTTTTCACTTCTTGTCGACACGACAGATGGCGGCACTGAGAAGATTTCGTCTCTGACTACGATCCGCAACGAAATGAGACCCCGAGTAGAATTAATTTTTAATTCCCCTTACCTACAAATGAAAAATATAACCAAACCTTCAAAAAGAATAGTTTTATCGAATTATAATCGAATTCTCAACACGGTATGCTCAAATGTCAACACATTCGTGAGAGGTTTTAGCGATTTATAGCAACGACACAGTAATGTATATACATCATTAGGTGGTTCTAATTTAAAAATTCAAATCCCTAAAATATTCTTAACAAATCGGCGCTCCACAAAAACCAGTCTGGTTGCAAAATTGACGAAGAAAGCTTTTGTATTTCGTAATCGCCGACAAATTTATTTCTTGCATAATCTTGGTAACTATAACCGCCTTCCCACTGTTTTCTTACTCAAATATTTACACAGATCTATTCTAAACAAAAGACAACGTTCTGTTCTTTATTCTCTGCACGAATTGCGATTATAAAACAAAACAAAATCTCTCCCAACCCTTATTAATAGATTACATCATAATTACTTTTAAAATACTTGATATTGAAGACCTTCGAGACTCGATCGTTATCTTCGATAATTATGATCTCCCTAGCTTTTAAAGGGCAGAAGAGGAAAAATCGATTGGACTCAAAGAATCGCCAAATCCCATTAATTTTCGCCTATTTTTCCTAAAATTGCACGATTCCAAATGGGTACACAGCCGGATTCGGAATGCGTACTACCGATTTAACCCCACGATAATTTAAAAAGCCTAATATAGTACTAATTTAAACTGTCCGACGCAAAAAGCGTGTATTTAAAATTTTACTATCCAAAATTCCTGTCTAAAGTTTGTATGTGAAACGATACTATTCATAATTCAGGCATATTCTCTTTTAAATGCCGATCCTACAAATACACAGGAGTAAGTTTTATTGACCAAGTCGAGTAAAAAGATGCGATCCAGTAATCCCATTTGTCCAAACTCGTTTAATATCAAATCCAATTTCTTCCCCCTTCTTCGGCCGTCTAGACGTTACAGGAGCTTTCTAATAAGAAATTCTTTCGAAATCAAAAAGTTCGTCGATTGATTACTCCCAGAAAGAGAATAGAAAAGGGGTGAATTCACGTTGAATAACATTCGTCCTTAGGCTAATGATGACTTAAAATAAATTGCCTAATAATCGATTGAATTTACATTTGTTTATTCATACTTACAGGAAAGAAGCCAGCAGGTGGCATGGGGCCTCCAGGCATGCCTTCACTGGGTGGCATCTGTCCCAGAGGACTCGGTGCTGTGGGATTCTGTACAGAAAAAATATCGAGAGAGTTAAAAATAGACTAGTTCTTCTAAAATCAAGATTTAATAAATAGTTAAAAATAATTAAAATTGTAGCGTATATTTATTTCTCGCTTTATATGCATCCATTTCAAAGCATTCTGAGGAAAAACTGCGGAGCATCCAAGCATTTTGAGATGGAGCAGAACAATAAGATGACGCAAACTTATCGAAAGGGAGGAATAAAACGGAAAAACGAACTACACGTACACGGTAAATTGTAAGTATCTTTCGATTTTTTAAAACTGGGACCGGCTATGATTAGTGAGGCAAACAGATCAATGACGCATACGGCACCGATGACCGCCAGTCGGCGAAGACGAAAATCGATCACGTGACCTTAAAAACTCTGAACAGGGGTCATACGCTTAATTCGAACGAGGCGTCTCCGGATTGTAGCTACTGATCATCCAAACCTAAGGTTAAATAGCACCGCGGAGTGGATTCGTGACAGAGCACCCGCAGAGTAGACATAAGTGAGGTCAAGTGGATTTAAGCTCCCTTTACGCTACTCGCTAGAGACTATGGTACATGGATTACTTCTCGAATCTCCCTTTTTATTTTTAATTTGTGAATGATAAAAAACAACAGAAAAAAAATTCCTAATAATCTGTCTTCTTTCGAGCAGTGGGTGCGGAAAACTAGAGGAGGTACTAAAAGAGAATTTTCGAGGGGTATTGTGCAGGAGTTTCTGGCATCCTGCCAATGAAAGAGCACCATGGGATATTACAGGGTTCCCCCGACACAAAACAAACAGCAGAACAGGGAGAGGAAAGAGAACTAGAAAACATATTGATGTATGTGTCCGCGCTCTTGGAAGGGGTTGTAATGAGAGGAGAGCTTTTAAGGAAGGTGGATCGACGGAAGAAACTACTCGCCTTCTGTCCAACTAACTAACTAATTACATTCTCCGAACTCATCTAATGTTGCTTTCGAATTCTAAATCTTTCTGTTTTCTTCTATAAATATAGAGATAACTGACGCTCTCCTCTTTTTTCCTAAGAACTGTCTTTTCTCATTTTCTACAACATTCTTCCGAACTAAATAACATGTTTACTTTTATCCAGTTAATAAAATATTATAAACTAAAATTACATCATTTAAGAGAATTTATATTTTATATAAATATAAAACTTTTTATATCATCATATTAATCAATAAATAAACAAGATGGAGACCGTCAACCATTTCTAAATTACAACTTCGATTTCATCCTATTAGATGATACATAAGTCCATATTAATCAATAAATAAACAAGATGGAGACCGTCAACCATTTCTAAATTACAACTTCAACTTCGATTTCATCCTATTAGATGATACATAAGTCCAAACCTCCCCAACTGTTGTATAACCTTGTAGTAGATCTTAGGGCCGAGAACCCTCGAGCTATTTGTACAAGGACAGTAATACCCAAGCATAAGAGTCGATGTCAGTAAATGTTCGACGAAGCCGATCGCGATCTCTCTTCTGAGCATCTTGAAATTTTCAGAATTTGGTTAATCCTTGAGGTGACGTCTAGACAGAGAATATTTATTTCACAAATCTAAGGAAACAAATGCCCGGGAAATGAAAGAAGCTTTAAGTTCGCCCGAAAACTTGTCAGACAACAAATTCTCTGTAATGAGAAGAATCCGGGTTATGATCCAATATTCGGATTTTGGCCTTTGTTCACGAAAGGGTTGTGGTCTCTTTTAGACTTACACTACTTGTTGATTATAAAAGGTTATGCCCGCTTGATTACGAAACCTTAGGCAACACTGGTCGGCACAAGTTTTTATAACGAATGTGTGGGAAAACGATAAAAAATATTCCCGACACAGAATTAAAAATGTCTTGCCTAATCTCATTGTGTATCAAGTACAAGAACTTTACACAATCGTTTGTCCTGTGTATAACGCAATTAGAACAGTAAAGGGCACTAACAGTTGAGGGACGAGCCTATGGAATCTGAAAGACGTTTGTTTGTGACACGGACTTGAGACGTCATCAATCACAACCCCCGCAGTCTCCGAACGAGAACATTATGCAGATGATGAGGGTGCCAGGGATTTTTTGCAAGGAAAAAGACAATATAAAAGAAATATGGCGAATGAATAATACGGAGCTTCGCGCCAGATAATTTTTTATTATTTCTTTTTGTAGAAATATTCTGGAAAGGAATAAGTTTAGGCTAATAAGGATGAGATAATCCGTTACATTATAAGTCATATTATTTAGATGGGTGAAAGGATAATTCTCCAATCAGAAGGCGACGATTCAGACAAAGAAATAGCGCAACAGAATCATGGCCTACAACCCTGACGCAGATCAACGGACGAGAGAGGCGGACGATATACGAGTTCAGCGTTCTTAATAAAGGTATAAGAGTCTGCAGCAGGTGGACGAAATATCCCTCGGGACAAATACTTGCACGGTTGGTTTCCTCAAGGTCAGACCGGACAGTAGACCGTATGCGCAGCCAGACGAAGCAGAAAGACTTCATAAATTAACTTTTATATTCTTCCCGCATTTTAACTGCGAATCACCTTGATTTATTGAACACGATCTAACAATCTATCACAGACATATAGTAAATGCGAGTGCTCTTTTCCACCACCTCGTAAAAAAATCTAAATTTCAAAACAAAAATAGGATTGTCTTTATTAAATTTTATTAAAAACCAAATTCTTTAGATATCCACCGCGACGTTTTTAAAAAGTTAAGCAAATGCCATAATCCAACTCCTTTACTAAACTCTCCATGTAATTTTTTTTCTTTTTACTCCCGGGAGGAGGCGAGAGTCGTTTTTAATTTTAATCCACTCCCAGAAATTTTCACAGGAGAGAGAACCCGCCGAAATTTTACGACTCGACTTAACAAAAGTTGGAGAAAATGCAAATGACATTCGAACTGAACTTCTCCAAAAAAGCAAAAGGCAAAGAGGATGACAATAACTGTACTCGAACAGCACGTGGCAAGTCGGGAGGAGATAAATAGGGGAGAGAACGGCGTAACATCTGACGTGTGCTTCGGCGATCAATACTCCGTCTACAATTCTAATTAATGTTATTTCTAGCAAGCCCCTGGAACAACACCAGCGCCGAGTGAAAAACTACACCATCAGACTGCATCGGTTGTCATGACGACGGAATTTTATAATCCTCGACGATACCAAGGAATTGACCTAAGAGAAAACAAGGAAGTTAGAGTCAAAGGATTTTTAATTCGCCATGGAGGCTATTTTATAACTTTTTTTTTTCTTTGAGAAAATACATTTTCCATATAAAGCAAACTAAAAGCGTGGGAAGGTTTGTAAAGTTTAAGCCGTACTGCATGCCGCTGTCACTATCAATTAAGTTAAGATTAGGTGAGAAACTCCATCCCAGGGATCCTTCCGGAAGGATGCGAATTCTCTCAATTTTTCTCTTGGCTTCTTTCTACCGATTGAGCAACGAATTGAGTCACTGCCGGGCTACTGTCCTATCCTAAAAGGGGAACAAAATCACCTTACAGCGACGTTTCATTTTTCTGGTGGAAGACTACCAGCAAACGCTTTATCGACCCCGCGCGGGATAGAGAGTTCTATTGACTGGCTATCGATCTTCACGTTGCGGTTCTTGTCTATACAGGTGTATAACTCTGTGTCGAGACGAGGGTACTGACCAAAATAATTCTACTTATCCCGATTAAGACAGCAGTTCGTGTTAGTAAAAAGACTAGCGAAAGATAAAAGGGGAGGAAAATGTAGACTTGATATGAGAATAAATATATTTAGATTCTTTTAAACTACTTTAAGTGTGTGTGTATGTGAGAGAGAGAGGGGGGGAAGTGGAAATGAGACGAGAAGAACCCAGACTTAGGCAAACACGTTTTGTTGACAGAGGCTTGTAGTGAAGCGCCTGGAACGTGTTCACTAAAGACATATCACTTGTAACATCGCTAATTAAACGTGTCGGATCGGTTGACAAGAACGAGGACGGAACTACGTTAAGAGGTCAAGCGAATGTTCTGAGGTCCGATTTACTAGAATAACAGAACGATTATCGCTGTCGCCGCAGGAAGTGACGCCGCAGACTGCGAAAACTCTACTTTTAATTTATAAAAAGTTAGATTCGTCCTCGACTGTGGTCACAATTGGTCTCGGTGATCTGACTGCGCCAGTGGCGTACGGTTGGCCAAAAGCAGCCAGCCAGAACCAGCCAGCTAGCAGCTTTTCAATCATCTGCATCTCTTCTCTTCCCAATTCGGCCGTTGGTTGTCATGGCAACTGCAGGAGATAATCAAATCAGGAGGCTGGAGGCTTCAGCCACCAGCGCGGCTAACGACTCTGCCAAGGAGATGGAAGAGTGAGAGAGAAAGAGAGAGAGAGAAGGGGAAAAGCCGTAGAGGTGGTTTTAGGTAAAAAGGCTATCCAACCAGGCCTGCATCCATCCAACCTAAATCTCTACCAGTGCTAGTCACTGTTTAAAACATTATTTTAAGACAAACCCGAAACTATTAAAAGACTCAAGTCGAGCTAGTATAAACGAAAAATAAACAAAGCGGCATTTAAGTGTCAACAAAAATCTCTTCTACAAGTGTCCCATTACAATAGGGTGGGTGGAAGTCGAAGCCGAGAAGCACGTTCGATCGGGCAGCAGTGTGTTCCAATTGTTGACCAATGCACTTGTGGCTATACTGTGTAGTCTCTCGGGCGGTCAACTCCATACCGAAGACGTCGCCTTGGCTATGACGCTAATCTGTTTAGCGGTGTGCGCCACTATGATAACCGCATCTATTTTGTCCATCCAATAGGATACGGCTGACGGCTATTACCGCTGCTTGTAGAAGAGTTACAAAGAAAGAACCCATGTTTTCTCTTCCAAAATTATTACGTGCTTTCCAAAGGGGTGGTCTTGTCTCGACGTTTAATCGTTACCGTCACTAACCGATCAATGTGTTTCGAATATAAATCATTATAACTACATACATGTATACAGTCTACTGTATTTCTTTACTAGTACTAAATTGTTGATTGCTATATTCTCGATCAAAGGCGCGAAAGTTTCATTTGTTAAAAATGGCTTTTTTCGTCCTCTGCTCGAGGAGCGATGTGAAGCTTTCGTCTGAGAAAATAATCGATGACGATACATGAATATTTATGGCGTCCGGTTTTCCATAGGTAAAAATCAAATGTACTAAAGAGGAATAGCAATTTCGAAAAACAAAATTCCTGTAGAGTGAAAATATCCATCCCAAAATGTTAAAGTTTCCGCGAAGAACAGACTAGGAATTTTGTTTCGATTCGGTAATTTATCTTCTTTTATTGTCTTGACCTCTAATCCTTATAAAGGGCTGTAAGGCAATTGGTAAGCATTATTTAACATTTTACTTTATCACGTGAATGCTTAATCTTCTCCGATAACTGACAACCCTGAGGGTCGAAGTAAGACATCAATGGAGAAATCCCAACTCAAAACTTCATCCGGGAGAGCGTAGAAAGATAGAGCACCTTATCCTAATGATTTATTATAAAATTTCTACAGGGGATAGTTTTCCGAAGTACTTTATCTCAACCATATCAAAGCATCGTTGACTCGAGTAGGCATTAATATATTTAAAATGCGTGTCAATGATTATTATCACAATCAAAATTAAAATACAAGGTAAAACCAGAAAAATTAGAAAAATCGAATTGGTGTGTTCTTTCGAATGAAATTTAACGTGAATTCGACTCTTAAAGCATAATTCGGATTAAAGTAAAATTTCCTTCGGTCAAGACACCGTCGGCACGACAAACGATCGAGTGGCATCCCGTCTTCAACATATTCCTAGCCGTGCAGCCTTCCCACAGTTATCGTTTTACTTTCGCATTTGTGCTTTCTAAACCAAACATTATGCTCACATCCAACTTCAAAATTCTAGCTTAACATAAAAAATAATAAAATTTGGCAAAAGTAGGAATATTCCACGCCATAATCATTTTTCAAAGGGCGAAGTGGCATCTTGTCAATTTCGGAATTTAGTAATTCTTAAATTACGCAAGATATTCATTATAAAGCGGATTATTTTGAAAAATGAATATAAAACGAGATTCGGTTGTATATTTCCTTTATTAATTTTCAATTAATTTTGATTTAGCGAAACATTAAAATCCTATCAAGAAATTTTCGATAATTAGTGTTTCTGAAGCGACTTAATTTTTTCGTTATTTTCTCTCTTTTCTCTCTCTCTCTCTCCCCCTCCATTAACATTTAATAAGCGCGTTCGTAACGTGATTTCACCCGAACAACTTCTTAATACAACAGGGTGAGAGTTATTAAATTTAATCATCCAGAGATTCGAGAAACAAAAACGAAAGGCTGGAGTTACAATCTGGAACTCGAACGTTACATTGGTAATAATTAATCAACTTCCTATCGATACTAATACGAATTATACCTCTCTCATCTCCAACAAATAAGAAAGAATAAAAGCCTAGTCCGTCTGCTGTTGCTTAGCAACCGGGAGTGATTTTTTTCCTCGTGTAATTCTTTTCTATCCGGACAACAGGTCAATGATCAGGACCCGGTTTCTTCAATTCACATGCGCAGTACATTTGAGTCAGAAAGTTACAGTTGAATATACAATTTCTCCCTTCGTCTCCATTGCTTCTGCATCTCGAGAACTTATAAATGTAACTACAGTAAACAAAGCATTCGGCAGAATGTTGTTGAAAGCTCTAATACCAAAAAAACAGTTGCTTTTAATACGAAAAAGCGATATAAGCCTATAGAAGAAATTCATTAATTCGTTAGATAGATCGATTGTCTCCGGGAAAAGTGAAAAAATAAAAAAAAAATGTTTCCGCACGTTGCGGAATTCCTTCCTCCAGTGATCGTCACGTGACTGATGCCGCGTACTCAATTGGTCTCATCAATCATTCGAATAAGCTGCGTGCGGTCGTTCTCGCGCGGCGCTGCGCCACGCTACGCGATTGTACCTAACTGAAGATAAAACAGAAAATACGTTACTTACGTGGGCAATACCATTCACAGAATACCCGGAATTGACGAACCCCTGTAGTGGAAAAATTAGAAAAAAAAAAAGATAATTTTATTAATAATAAAAATATAAATTTACTTTTATTATTTTATAAATAAATAGAATATAGAAGAAATACTGCGGAAGAGACACGTCACGGATAAAATGATTTAAAAATCTTTTAAGTGGATGATATAATCCATTTTATAGTGATTTTGAAACTTTCCATCGATCCGATTCATATCAATGATTTATCGTGATGCACATCTCACTGGCATTTTTCGTATCCAACACTCGTCCGTATTTATCCCGGAACTGTACAGTAAAAATTTATATCATATCCCGTCAGCGTAAAAATAAGAAACGTGACAAATGCATCTTGGCGATATTTGAAACAGTCTATAATTAAAAGGGTCATAAAGACTCTTACAATTGATAAATAGATATAAAGTAGCTCTGGACAATTTCGAATATTTTTTGTAAATGTAGTTCCCAACAGTAACTCTTTCCTTTCAAATCTAGTTTTGAACAATCCGCCGATAAATTTTTTATTAAATATTATTATTTTAACATTATAAATGTGAGTTACAGAACATCTTAATGTTAATATCAAAAAATACTTGTGTGCGGAAACGTAACCCATAAGCTAGTATAGCCGCATTCTGTATGTGAATAAACTGTTCATTTTATGAAGGCCGCAGTGTCATTTTTGGTGCCATAAGGAACAAGTTCTATAATGGTGCCAGATGTACAGCGGCCTGATAACGAATGTGGCTTTCGCACCGTAACAGACAAGCGAATCGAATTTCTTATGACTCGTAGCTTTTAGGCTGATTTCCGAACTCGTGTTCATAGAAATTATTATACGTCTAAATTCATAAATAAATATCGAAATTACGTGTATATGTACGATTATTTTAATCACGTAATTCATAAATTATAAATATGTTTCTTTTGTGAATACGCTTATAATTTTTCCTAACTTTTGCGACCCTTTCATAAATTTTCAAAAGTAATCTATTGAATGATTCAAATTATCAACATGAAATATACAGAAAAAGAACAACTTCCAAACTATACTGGCAATAAAGTTCGGTAAGATAAGAAATGTTTTTGATACTATGGGAAAATATCATGAAAAATTTATTACATGTCTACTTAAAACAAACATAGAGACAGTCTCAACTTCAAACTCAACTATATAGATTATACAAATTATTAGGATGCTTTTAACTGACGAACTAAAATTTAGTTTCGTCTTTTTCATTCATTCTTTAATTTATATTTATAATATATAATTATAGTTTATAATTTATGATGATAATGTATAAAGTAATATATTTTTCATCTATATATAAATATATATAGAAAAATCAGAATAAACGACTAAATATTCACACATGTAGCCGATTTTTGAATAAATTTAAAAATAAAAAATTTAATTAAAAATCTTAAGAGGAACAAGTTTCTTTCCAATTAACGTCAATTATAGATGCGCGCCGATGTGCATTGGTTTCATTTCTTGTGGAAATTGTGATCGATTTTCAATCAATCTTATATAAAGATGAAACAACGGTCAATATCATCTGCATCTAAAAGAAAATTTTGCATCCATGCAGTCTCTTACTAAGCAAGTAAAGCAATTTTTATTCCTCAAAGTCCTATCTTCGTTCCACGAATCTGAATGTTTTTATTATAGGACAATAGCACAATGGAAGTGCTTTCGGCAACACTTATAAATACTATACAGTTATTATCTGAAAGCATAAAATTGAATGGATAAAAAATACGATTAGCCATTTTTTTAAATAATCTAATCCTGATTAGCACTCAATAACTTTGAACTTATTTTCTATAATTTAATTTATTAAGGCGATGAAAGTTTGCTTTCTATAATATGATGAGTCTATTAATTTAATAATTCATAGCCTTAATATTTCTTTGCATTCTTCTGTTTCTGCACTATTGAAAGACAATTATACTCAAAAACTAGCACTATATTGCAGTGCAGAGGATGATGCAACCTCCTTCGGGGTCGTCATCAGGTTTTTCTGAAAAACCTGATGATGACCCCGAAGGAGGGTTGAAAATTTTTGTGAAAATAAAATAATTTCTGCAATATAGTGCTAGTTTTTGAGTATAATTGTCTTTCATAGCCTTAAAATTTGAAAAATACTATTCTAGTTTGATATTTTACAATTTCTAGTATTGGATCATATATAACCGTTAAATTAGGCTAGAATACTTAAGATACAATCCAGCTGGCAATTTCTTAAACTGATGCATTTTTGAAAAATATTAATTCATTTATTTTACAAAATTTTGACACAAAACTAAAATATTAACTATTAGTCAGCCATTTGTTAAAAATACGCAACGATTGTTGTTTAGTAATTACAGTATAAGAATTTTTCTCCGCTATACATCGCTTTCATTCTTGAAGAATATATAATAGAATTAAAAATTGAAAATAATAGAAAATAAAATCAGTCCTAAGAATTTCTTGCATTTATTTCATTGAACTTAATCTGTTCATTGCTAATCATATACAGTATTACGACATTTAAACATATCGAAACGACACATAATATAGTATTTTATTTTCATTAATTAGAACGTATTTAATTATTTGCATAACGTTTAAGTTTATATTATGCATGAAGTTCTAACATATGTTTAGAATTTAAAACTGTTTGATGAAAAAATGATTGAACATAAACCAATTACGACTAGAATCTTTTAGCATTATGAAAAAAGTCGATGATGTTTCGCTAATATCTATTTTTAAGACCAACAAAACATTGGCTTCTTTCTTCAAACTGTATAAAATCAAAAAAAGCTGTTTTAATATATGCGGTATTTTGACTGCTGATGAACACTTCGAAATAGTGACTACGACAATTCTGAAGTTTAGAAGTGAGGAAGATCCTAAATCCCCTTTATTTCATCGTTTATGTGATAAAATTCTCCGCTCTAAGTGGTTTCGTTATAAGTTTCAGTTTTCTAGAATGTCTCTATTTGCTAGGTAGACAGAGAATAGGTATACTGTACTTCGAAAACACAGCAGATTCTTTATAATTAAAGAAACTAAATGTTTCATACGTTTTTTTTATTATTCACATATTTATTCCACAAACTGCTATGATAAGATTATTATAATTTTTTATTTATCCAGTATATCTTTAAAATACATAAACAAGCAACTATTCCAAACTTTTCACATTATTTTATAAAATAAGTGATAGTATTGTATTTTAACTATGTATACTAAAACATTGGCATTAAAGAACATAATTGATTATATATTTTTTAAATAAATTTTCAAGAGTAATGTTGTGAAAACATGCCTCATACCTAAAAATCGATTATTTTTTTATTAGTGGATTTTATTATAGAACCTGTGAAGTGGATAAGTAAACATCTTTCAGTCTCTTAATGAAGCAAACTACAGCATACATTTTGCATTTCTTCGTGTTATTAATTAATGTACTGTACTTGCAAAATTTTCATTACAGTATAGAAGATTAGTTAAGAGAGAGTTTACGACGATTTCAGTAACGTATACAGCTGATAAAATAGCATTTAAATTAGGAAATTTCAAAAGGTCTAGTATAGGTTGAAAAGCATAAACATAGTACAGTATTATAAATCAATTTAGAGACTAAAACATTTATAGCATTTTATTTTTATTTGAAAATATCTCCCGTCGTTTGATAAGTCGGCGATTTTATGGAATAAACAAAATAACTATAGGCCAGTAATATACACTAAAGTATTTAAATCTACTGTTCAGCATTATTGATCTGTTTGACCATATTCAAAAGTATCAAACAGATCGATAAAAATTAGAGCAACGGATCTTTCCAACTTTATGTAACTACATAGAGGAGATCGATATGGCAAAAATGGAAATTTCTATAGAAAAATATCTAATCAAAAACATTTACGTTATTAAAATCCTATTTTAAAAACATGTCAGTGAAATTAAATATCAGTTGGATTTTTTCTACCAAATTTCGAATTACTATAGAGATGGGGATGTTATATTGGGAAGAATTTTTTTTTTATTTTTATTTTGCAGACCTGTTTTTCTAATTATATAAGAGAATTTATTAATATAATATTGAATATACAAATGCGAATATCCCGAAACATTTTAGGAATAGACAGTGATAATGCAAATATCAATATTATCCATTCGCTATTTATTAATTACTATATAAAATAGTATCGTAAAAAATGCAATTGCGGCCTGAATTCTTACAAAACAAAACTTGTGTTTTAACAAAAATAAAAGTTTTAGTAAAAATCGAAAAGTAATACAAAAATTGGCCCGAATCTGGTGAAAAGTATGGTAGTATGGATAATTGAGAAGCGATTGGTTTTGCGAAAATATTAGAGATAATATATACAAGGCATAGACATTAAAATTAAAGCATAAGAAGCGTAGTACGCTTAATTGCATACAATCGCAGAACTGTGGTTGCTTGAATGTGATGCTAATATCTCCCATGACGATCGGAAAGGCGACGGGGTGTGACGTCGACAACCCAATGGTTCCCTTGTGTTCCTCTAATCGTTCGCTCCTTCCCCTTTTCTAAACCGTAGATCGATCGACTTGGCTGGTGGCAGAAAACAGGCGGGAAAAGTTAGGACCCAGCAGGTAATGCGTTACCATGGCATCGACTCTATAAATAGCACAATCAAATCGATCAGGACACCACAGCGGGTAAACAAAAATGTTTCGCGTGAAGAAGGCGCCGTCACGTGGCCACATTAGCCAACCACGTGAGCCACGCTCCTACTGGATTTTAGACGTAGGCCTATCTTTTTTTTCGGCACATACTAGGGATTATATAAAGTTTCGACCGTAATAAAATTAGTTCGAAACACGATACTATCGTGAATCTTACGAAATTGTCGATTAGTGAGATTATCAGTATGACGTCAATTATTACATATCAATCGACATTATCTGTCTGTGTCCTTCAATAAAATATGCTTAATAAACAATATACGAACTTGTTTTATGGAATTCAGGGAAATATTGAGATCCGAAATTCTAAGTAATGAATGTTACTACGATTTATTTATAACTGAATATTTTTTTTTTATAAAATTTAATTACGAAATAGATAATGTCATACATATAGTGATTTTTCATAAATTTATTTCATATATAGTGATTTTTGAATAAGCAAGATGACCTTAAAGGGTAAAAGATGGATAATCAGGAAATCTGCACGTAACAGAAGCAAAAACCCATACAACTAAAAAAAAGTTAAAAGAAAAAATTCTGGATTGATGAGGTAAACAGTGAGCGCCAGAGGACCTCCGGCGAACATTCCTGTAGTGGTATGTACCAGAGGAAATCGATGGCATCCGATTTAGTCAAGAGCATGCGTGCTAAGACAGAAAATGGTAAGGGATAAGGAAAAACAGGGGTAGAGAAAAACAGTCACAGAACACGTGACTGAAAGTTCTAGTAAACTTATAACTAGAAGTCGGGAAATAACCAGACTAAACATGCTTGTGGATCCAGAATGTGTCGTCAGAATATTATAAATGTTAATAAAAAACCTTGTCGGCATCAATATATTCGAGTTCAATTCGAGAAAGCACTACACAAGCAAATGACTGGGATGGATCCATGATAATTTCCTTAATATACGCGATAGGGTGTGGACGATATAGAACCATTGCCTCCGATACAAAGTTGGACGGATCAATGTTAACGCGATCGTCATTCAAAGTCTGAAGGGGTAGGAAATTTGCTCCCTCGCGATTCTCCCGTCAGAAGGACTTATCTTTCTTTCAGAATAAAAAAAATACATAAAAAAATACAGAATTGGACATTGAGTTGAGTGCAGTAAATTACTTATTCAAAAGCTATCATAGTTACTGGACATAACTTTCACTTTAATAAAATGTGTTCCTGTGCAAAATTGCAGTTCCAAATACAATTAATTCAGATGATTTGCAAAATATTTCAATATTTGTTATTCTGATAATGAGAAAAATCCTGCTAAATTTTTTAAATTTATGTCATCCCGACAGAATAACCACTCATAAAAATACAACAACCTTTGCCTATTTGGCAATTTGCCTTTTTTACTCGGGAATTATTACTCTTTCTTTGAAAAGCTTTCGTCCAATTCCTGCACAATCGTGACGGAATGTCCAGATAAACTCTCTTTAAAAGAACAACTAAACGGATCGAAAAGGTCTTGATTTTTTCACCTCTAAACCACCTAAATCCATTAACTGCATCTCTTTGAAGTAGTTTAACCTGCTAAATGCATTTCTGCTGATTAAAAAAACTGAAATACGATTTTCAGAAAAGAAAGCACAGTTAAAGTAGGAAATCTCCAATCTTTCATTTATGAGAAACAAACACGTGATAGGCAATTTGTGATTAGCTCCTTTAATGTGTCATTATCTTTCTTATTAACTTCTAAAACTAAATATTCTAAATTAATTATATAATATTTTCTTCTAGAAATCCGAAATTTTTTTACCGAAAATTCGTGAGCTTTAAATTACACAGGTCCTTACAAATCGACAACTATCAACAGGTTTCATTTCGTTCTTTCTGAATTCTCTTCATGATTTTATTCGCACGAAACAATTGCTAACAGACTTCCTTTTTTAATAAAAATTGCATAAAACCATCAGATTCGTGTTTCCGTAATTATTGCATCAACTGTTTACCCAATCTAAAGCTTCAACCAAGCAAGACATCATTTCGCAGTATTATTATACTTAAATTTCATAATTAGCATTCATTCAGTTGATTTATTTAATTAAAAAACGGAACACTAAATTATTTCTTAACTTTTTAATTTTATTTCAGCTTCGAATCCACTATTGTGCGTTTCATTCACGAATAAACATCTAAAGGGGGGAAAAAAGCATAAATATAATTAATAAAGGTCAATAGCCTTCAGACAATGAATTAAAGGTTTTTCTGATCTAATTATATTCCTTTAAAATAGCCATTTTCTTAAAAATTGAAAAAACTGAAAGCAAACTGAGCTTGCAGATTCTCGCTCTAGTAAATTGTGTCCATTCGAACAACTGGTGTTCCCTGCAATCACACTTGACTATAAACGTGTTCAGCTAAAGACCAAAAATTATTGTCGCGAACCACATATTAACACGATAATAATCGATATGTGGAAACTCATTTAAATTATTTTAGAACATCTTTTAGATAATAGTCCAAACAAGTTGGACATAATCCAATTTCTTTGTCAACATCTGTTTTTATTTTTAACTACATGCTTCTAGCCTAGACCTATTCTAAAATATAATATAATCATAAAGAAAAAAAAGCAGTTCCTCTAGGGCTTCCATCTTGAGGGAAATGCTCCCAAATCGAATAAAGATGGCTTAAAGGAAAGGCGCTTCTAGGAGTTCAACAATCCGACCGCGCGAAGGAAGCTCTAAACTAAACGTCGGTCTTTTTAATATGATGATAAAAAAAGAGATTCCGAACAGAAATCAGTTTAGTCGTGTACCGATCGCACAATACTTTTTACATAATATCTGCAATTGTACACTTTGGCTGCATCCAATTAATTATCTCGAATAAACTGAAATGATTGTATGAAAAATACTAGCAAAGAAAAGGGGATAATAAATGGTTTTAAATAATCCTGGCCTACAACTGAGATCATTTGGAAAATGTTACATATGTATTTTTTTTATTAAGAAATGTTGATTCGAAATAATTTTTTTCATTCCTTCTAAAGCAGCATTACTTAACCTTTCTTGGCTGTAACCCAAATTATATTCCAGGCGTTACTTATCGACTCAAATTTCAATTTTAATATAGTTATATATATGTTGAAATAAAAAATATAGTAATAAAAAAAAGTGGAACAATTTCAATTCTTCTCAAATTATTTATAAATATATTTTAATATTTATATCAAACGACGTCAAACTCGAAACATGAATAGTTTAAACACTGTTAGAAGTTTAAATTGGTCTAACATTACTAACCTTTTAAAGGCTGTATGGAGCTCAGAGATCTTTTTATACGTCTCTCAATTCCTTTAGCGAAATGCTTTTAGAAGCATATATGATAAAATTAACAAACTATTTATCATTCTTTGATTCTCAATTATACTTAGTATAATATAGGAAAATTAAAATATTACTGGAGTTATAAAAAAGAAGGATATTTTAGTAATATTCTGCGATGTTATTATATATATGAACATATATTTAATTAAAATATTGCATCTAAAAAATTCCTTGTATCATTACAAGGAATTTTTTAGATACTTATATAGCTTTTACAAAATTATATATTGAATCTACCAGTGGATTTTTTAAATGTGGTCTTCTTCATACACTGAACACTACCATCTTGTCCAACTATGCAAAAATGTTGGGGACCACTGGTCTAAAGATATACATATACATTTTCAAACATTTTAACTCATAACCCACAATGAGATGAAAATGGTTTTTCTCAGTATATTTTAAATATTCAGAAAATAACTAGTACAATAACAAAAATATTTCATATAGATTTAAAAATATATAGATCGTCTACATATAGAAATTTCTCTGGGTATGATATCAGGGATGCAGAACCTTGTTGTGGAATGGTACAATAGGAAAAAAATCGGTGGCACTTGGCTGTAAAGGACAACGCTATGCACCTGTCGCCTCGGGAGTGTGACAGCTGTCGTAGTGAAAGTAAAAATCGCCGTCCTAAAATTGAAATATGAAAACTTTACTGCTAGCCAATGATAAATAGGTGAAACTCCGTCGACCGAAGACAACTTTCCCTATGTATATCGAAGTATAATTATAAAATTTAACTAACTCGTACAAATCGGTTGCATAATAAAAAAAAACAATTAACTGTAATTAATTCGAAGAGAGTTAAATGTGATTCTATAAAAAAAAGATTCAAACTATAAATAACAATCGATTTTTATGTCAAAACGTGCCCTGCTGAGAATTACAGCAATCATTTTATCAATCAAGGAACATATTTATCATATTACGCTTAATTTAATAAAATTTCTTTCAATGTAAAATATAGAAAAATAAATATATATATATATATGGAAATAATATTTGTAAAAAACTTGATTATAGTCTAATGTAAATATTTATTATTGATTCTTCAAATTAATATTGAATGAAAGAGTGTCAACCAGAAAGTCTAAAAATGCTTAAACTTTATAATTTTACTATAGAAAAACGAAATTCATGAAAAAAATAAAAAGGAAAAACCAAAGAAGAGTTTGATCTACTCTCTCTCTCTCTCTCTCCAATAAACGACGCGATACTTACGAGCGAAGCGAGCCATTAAGACAAAACCACTCTCCACCTGAGAAACACCATCACGACTCTAAGTGGCCTCTAACAGGAGAGCCATAAACAGTTGAAAGCTGTCTTTACATTAGGAAATTAAGCACCAGATATCCAGATAAAAGGGCAACGTTTCGGTTGTTAAAGCGTTGATTCGTAACAAAGATGACTCCACTATATCAACCTTTACAGTAAACGAGATGTTAAACTGTCCAGTTTTCCTTCTATTTTTATTTTCGATGATGATAATCCTATATTTAATTTCGATACAATTATTATTAGACATAAATTTCAATTTCAGTTTAAAAATGCGATTTTACGAATTTTATAAACTCGTTCTCTATTGATCAACTTTGAGCTTGAATAAACGACAAAAATCAAGATGCGTTAATTTAAAAAAAAAAATTGTTTAAAAAGGCCTTGATATTTATTTTTAAATTTGTCTTATAAAAATGAAAGGTATTTTAATTAAATATCAAGGCTAAAAATTCGAATTTCGACAGTTTTTTTTAAATGCGTCGATCAGCAAGGAAAAGAAAGTGATTAAGAGAAAAATTTAACTCGTTATAAAATAAATATTAATTTAGATTACTAATACCAATATATATCTTGCATTTTTGCGAAAAGTAATCCCTCAAAATACTTTTTCATATATACAAAAGCATTTTGAGAAGTTAATTTTCAAGAAGAGGAGACAAAGTTAATAAGAAATAAAATGAAAGGGTAACAAAGATGGAGAGAAAAGCTTAAGTATTAAAATTAACTAAGTTGTATTATATTATATGAATTAATAATGATGTATTTACATCATTGTTACCGTCCTTATCATCGAGACCAAGGTGCTCTCTTCTATAATGGCCTTAATAACTTTAATGTTACTTCATTGATTAATTTGCCATTGAAATTTCATTAAAAGTATTCACTTCGGATGATTATTTATAAACTGTGAATTAATTAATTATCGGAAAAAGTTATTGACCTTGACAACCTTACAGATATTTCCTATAATAAATGAACGAGATTCAGATTAAAATGTCAAATATGCTTAAGCTTTTTATTATATTTCTCATAGGTGGAGATCTTACTGTACCGCATATAATTCATCCGATCTAGATTATCAGCTTATTGAAGTATTAGAGAGATAAAGATTTAACCCGCTCGTACTCAATTTCATTTCTCACCTTTAACGCTCGATAAACGGAAAGAGACGTCTAAAACGCATTTTATTTGACGAATCGTTTTAAAATGTATTCTGTACTTACGAAGATAGTATTTGAAGTCCGAATATATATAGCACTTAACCAGAAAGAGGGGAGAAAAGATCAATCACACGCTCAGTTAAGCGACAATCGTAGCACAAAACAAAGCGACAACCCCCTCAGGATTTATCGCGCAAGTGACGCGTATTATACCACTTCTAATCGTTACTGCGGTCATCGTCGTTAAGACGTCTAAAACGTACTCGAACAATTAGTTGGAAGGTCATCATTCCTGCTATCTATTTTTGACGCTCTGGGTCTGTACAAACACGAGACACTTCAATAATAACTACTAATCGGGAATTAAGAGAGGAGGGTTGCTCGAAGTAATTGGATGACCATTAAGTAGCGAGGTTCCGCCTCCGTTTCATCCAGAGACTTCTACCGACAGTTAATTATTTATATCCAACAGATGATGGATAGCATTCTAATAAATGATCTTGCCACTTCTTTCCCGTTTATGTTACTGATAATTCTGTGTTGAAAAACTAACTTAACGTTAATGCGTCCTTCTATACTCTAATTCATTTCATTAAAGTATTTGACAGAAACAAAATTCTTTTGTCGCGGGTGACAAAACCTTATCTTAAAAACTTTCTATTAAGTTAAGCAGCGACATTCTATTGATACATTTAAATTTTTAAACTGTAACAGAAATGTTCTTATGCTAAAATTGTATTAAATTAGGAGGAATACTTTCTTTCATTACAGCCTACAGATTAATCATACAATGAAAACAGTTTTCTTAGAATATCTCATAAGAAATAAAATTCTATTCAACTCGAATTCTAATTAAATTCTTTCCTACCATATTGAAGTTAATAATATATAAATTATTTAATAAATTTTAAACATGAAATAGTGTACTGTCATAAAACTTAATTCGATTCTTCTTCATAAACAAAACAAAATGAATTCAATCTTATCTTTAAATAAATGACAATTTGTCAATAAAACTTCAAAAATAATATTTAAAGTTTATTGTATTCAGTTTTTCGTTGCTTTAAACTTATAAAAATGTAACTTATATAGAATAAAATCATTCAACTGATCGAACGGTCATGAATGAAGACTGACCAGAATCCATCAAAAATTAGAAAAAAAAAATTAATCTTGAGATTCGATTCTTAATTTTACAGATAAATAGATAACCAAATCGTAATTTTGTTAATAAAACTTCATGTGCAAATATTGTTTATTGCACAAGCCGTTGTTCAATAGGCAATCGCATTCGAATCAGATTTTCTGTTGACTAAATCGCATCCTATTAACATTTTCGAATTCATAATTAGAAACTGGATAGAAATTATTTAATTCGAGACATTATGGAATATTTTATGTATAACAGGATTAAAAATACAATAAATATTAAAAAGTAGAATAAAAAATTAGCCTTACATAATCGTGAAACGCTTTGGCTTCACTCGAATGTTCACACGTATCTCTTCTCTCTGGCGCTGCACAATATAAGTCCCAAAACACACTAAAAAAGAAAAAAATTAATTAATTTTTTAATTAAAATTTATAATTTTAGTAATTATCAAAGTATTCATTAAATATTTTATAAAATCCTTTCTTTTTAATAACAAAACATTCGATCACGAATTTACAAATACCATATTCAATTATATTAAATTTTTAGGACATAAAAAAGGTGCCAAACATGGTTCTTTTCACAGTCATTCTCTGGAGCTATTTAGAAGAAAACTTCGTCATTTCCGCCGTTCCCATAAAAAATATGCAAGAGGAGGAATACAGAGAATGAATCAGAATCAACGGAAGTTATAAATCTGCAATTTGATATCCACTACTCGCGGGGACCTTATTCTGATTTATTACTATTTATAATTAAATTCAATAAAAACCAAATGGAATCGAAATTAATCATAATTATTCTCTTAAAAAAGATATGTTAAAAAATAAAATATTAATCAGAGATCGTTTCTATAACAAATCTTCCAAGTAGATCATCTTTATAATACATCGCATTAATCATCATTAAGAATCGTAAATAGAAGTTTAAAACTAGTTTTAGACTCTTTCCAAACAGCAGCACATAAAATCACACTAAGTTAACCGAAGGAATGGATGATTCATCATAAAAACAGCATCGATTTTCAAGTCGATAAATGATTTTTTTCTATTCCCTTAGTACTTTAGTATTTCGGGAAAGAAGGATAAAAATCCCTTATACCCTCATTTCCCAGCAATAACCAGGTACCATTTTTCCAGAGGTCAGATGAATCTTGGAGCGGTTCCAGATACATAGGTTGTTGTCCCAGTTCGACACAGAATACAGTACATTCCTGCCAGAAATGTAAGAGACTATACAAAAATATTATCACAAAAAGTTTATGCTTAGTCAATTTTTTGCAACTTTCTCGTATCAATTTTATGTAGATGATTATTGTTTAGAATCAAATTCGCTCTTTTTTTTGTCTATTTCGTCATAACTTAATGAAACTTAAATCGAATCATCAAAAGGAAATTTCGCGAAAAATTTTCACAAGAATTTTTACATTTAAAGCTAAATATAAAGATTTCTCTGATACTAGTGGAAAAGAACAAAGAACGAGAGAAAAGCAGTGACATTTTGATAATGCCGTCTTAATGAAGTGTCAACAGAAGTCATCAAAACATGAGGAACAAATGCATCTAAAGACGCTAACATTGGAAAGAAAGAAAAAAAAAAGATGCTAATAAAAAGAAAGATCTGCAATTCAAATTTACTCCACTTGGGATAAGCTTAAAGGGGGAATTTTATTAACGAACGCGCAGTTAATTTCAAACTCGAATTATGCTAATAACCGGCATAAAGACTTGGGAGATTCGACCTTGAATATAATCCTTCAGTTATTTTAATCTCTTACCATATAAAAAAATAATTCCAGAAAACGTTAAACGATTACAGCATTTAAAAAAAATGAATTTTTGCTGAAAACGATTACTAAATAGCTTCCAATTTCTTTTGCTACTAGAATAGGCTTTGCTATGTAATGCAGTCTTTCACAACAGATGGAAAAAAAAGAGTCTGCCATCAAAACAGAAACCGTAATTCAGGGAACCTGTGCAAAATTCGCAAAGGATTAAAAATCAGTTTTTAAAACTAACTTCATCAAAATTTCATGAATATTTACGAATTATACTTCAAACAAAACAAAATTATCTGAATCTTCTTTTCAGCCGAACTTATTCGACCCGAGGCATTATAAATCACGACAATTTCCACCAATATAACAAACGACACGACGACGGAAATTTTAATTTGCAGGCGACTTTTTCTTTATTGTTTGTTTACGCAAACGAACATTCGGTTAATCAATAGAATGGCGTATTTAGAAATAATCAAATTGCCCAAAGAAGGGAAGAAAGTGTTTTTACTTTCGTGCAGAGTACACGACAATTAAAACGGTAAAGTGAAGCAGGATGGTAAAAAGTAAATACTCCTTTCCCTAACTAGAAAGAGAATGAGTGAAAGAAAAGCCCGCTTGCATATTAATGGTGATCTAAATGAAAGATCAGAGATGGAATTTCTTTTGTCGTTAGAGACTAATGAGCGAGTATTGAAATTACGGGATGCGGAAAGAAACGGGATTTAATGCGTGTAACTCTGGATAAATTATTAAAAACCCAAAACCACCGACGTCATACGAAGGATCAACAGAGAACAGCTGTAAACAAGGCAGAAATGTCGCTGACAATGGCTAAGGAGAATTGGCAGCTGGCAGGAAAAGTCATGAATGAAAGAGATGAGCGCTACAGTACGGGATTTTTAATGAGAATTCTTCTTAATAAGAATAACCCATTGAAAATGCACGATAACTTTATGATGAACCGTTCCGTTCCTTTAAATTATGGCATAATTAAATTATAAAGCAAAAAAGACTTGTATACTTATCCGCGATTTACTTATGTTTCTAGCATATTTACGTCGTCAATTTACTACGTATACAATTCACAATTTCAATTTTTATATTCCTTAGTCCAACTTAGGAATATTCACTATTACTGTGTGATCTTTATACCTGTTGCCAAGTTCCGAATTATTTGCACTCTGCACTCTGATATACTTATCCCTCCTTCTCCTCTTACTCTCGTCTATTAATTATGTTCAGTTAAACTTATTTCAGAATGCAGTTTTCCTGGAGGAACAAAATGAAGGAAGGCAGACTGACTAGCTATCAAATATAGCATTTAACGTCGGAATTTGTGACCAAACAATTAGAGAATAAATTAACTTTCTACCATTTATTGATATCACTTTTAAAAATCTAAGCAAAACCGAAAAAAAGAGTCAGATTAATCATCGGAATTTTTCTGAACGCAGGCTACATTTATCGTTTATTGCTAACAAGTCATTTTCTCATTCATTCTATTAGAAATTGCGTAAATCCTCATTTTCGACATGATAATCGAGTGATATCAGTTGTGGATGGTGAATCAAGACATTTCTTCGTATTTTCACTTTCATTATCCGACCAAATTGCAATTTGATTTCTTAACCACTAATTTTATAAATGGTTGTTACGGAATTCTAGAATATTTTAATATATAGGATTTCGCAGCTCATTTAAAATATTTTATCATTTTATGATCAAAGTTCTAAAACAAACAGATGTCCAAGCATGTTTAACAGCTGAGCGCAATTAATTTGATCATATTTTAATGAAATTTATTTTCATTCAGAAAAAATTTGCGTTGTCTTCCTTATCAGATAAATAATTACTAACTTTGGAAAAAAAATTGAAATATTTAGTTTATTACTGAAATACCAATCTTTTTTCTTTAGGATGACCAACATTTTTTCTCTATAGTATTTCTATAAAACAAGAAAAAATATTGATATGCTAAAAATTCTTTTCATTTTTGAAAACCCACTAATTAATTATAAAAATCTGAAGCAAATATTGTTTTCACACACACATACCTAATTATATTTAAGATAAATACGATGCTTAATATCTCATCATACAAACTAAAACTAAGATTGTTCTCCACAAAAAGGGATGAAAGAACAGTGGTTTTGACAGCTAAAATTATTATAACCAATCTAAATATAGGCATACTCTTTTGTGATCTCAGATTTTTACAATGAGCTATTAATCTACTGTTATATTTAGTTTGCCAATAAACCCTGTCTACCATTATTTTTAAGATACAATAGTCAAACTATTTATAATACTAGTGCATTCATTCAGTATCAAGAGAGATTTTTAAAGAAATTGTTAGATTTTAAAAAAGAAAAAAAAAAGCCAACTATATAGAAAAAATTATTCATAAAATAAATTTTATAATCTATCCAGACTTATATATTATTGTAAAGATCGTGAAATTTAAGATATATTTATTGCATTATTATAATAAAAGAAACAGATCAATTCTTATATAATCGTTATTATTAATCACAAAAATAACAGAACTTTAAAAATTTCTCTAAAATAATATTACTTAATTTATCAGAAATTAAAAATTAAAAAAAAAAATAATGACTAAGTTTGTCTACTTTCTACGAATGATGTCACTATAAAAATACAAAGCTAACCTCATATTTCTTATTCTTTCTACCTCTATCTAAATCATTATTCATTCCGTCTACACCATAATCCCATTTCTTTAAACATTTAATGTTATTCTCATCAACGCATTTGTGATATCATCCATCACAATGTAATCTAATAAGACTCAGAAATTTCATTTATCCTGATTGTAATTCGAACAACATTTTATTTCCAGAATAACTATATTTAGCTTTGAGCTTAATGTTTGCATTGAATTTTATATTTATTTCCTTTTTTGACAATCTTATAAATCTTTTAAACGTTAAGATTAATATTTATTCACTGTTTCTATAGTCTGTATAAATTATTATTATTACAGGTTTCACTGTTTGCTGATACTACTGAAATAAAGAACGGATGCTAGTAGGAACTCTTGAAGAAAAACTCTTCTGCCAATTATTATTTTACATTAAGCCCACGTATAAGCAACACAGAATGCCGTCCGTAAATAGTGGCATTAGCAGTTCTATAAAAATTTGACAATATTTAACATGAATAGCGTGCTAAAGTTATAAAAAAAAAAATACCAGTACTGGTATAGTATTGATTAATAAAAATCAATTTTGATTTTTTATGGAACAAACTGCTTGATAATTTAAAATTTTCCTGTTTAATATTATAAGAAATCAGTCTATATATATCAAGACCACCAAAAATAGGCAATATGCAAATAATTCAGACGTGTTTAGAGAAAATCGTTAACAAGTTAACGCAAAATTTTTTTATTGTTAAAATAATAATAAATCTCTGAATTAGATATAATTCAATAAGGTTTGCAAACATCTTCGATCTTTCGAAGAATGTTTTTTACTTATAATGTATGTTTTTGCCGCGCTGTGGGCTAGAAATATTATGAATATGAATATAATCAAATTCGAAGATATCTGTTTTTAACACAAGTTTTTGCACTATTATCGATCATCATTAAAAAAAAAGAGTTTAATCATAGTCTCTAAAGTATTATGAATAAACTAAATGATTAAATATGCTATGCGTTTTTTTAAAGATTCGAGCAGAAAAGTTGAATAAAATCACAGACTAACAATCACACTGGATGTGAACATGATTTTAATCATTTTCAATAGGCAAGATCGAAGATGCAGATCTATTCGCACAATTTAAGCTCGGTTGAATATTTTTTTACAATGCTATTGTCACCCGGATAGGCGATGTGCGATCGGACTGAAGAGCTGAAAATAGTTAAATTCAAGAACAGTACAAAATTTAACGCAGTTTATAATTATGTATTAAATTAAAAATACTAGTTTATAATTTAAGAACGATAAAAAGTACATTATTATATTTTTATTTTCTATAATTAAAAAAATGCAAACAAATTGAGTATATAAAATGTAGAAATTACTGTAGTTACTTAGAATGGTATTTCTCAACCGATGAATCCCGAACTATATACTATATTCCTGGATAGTCATAAAATTTAAAACATTTATAAATAATTTTATTTTCCTTAATTATTACTGAAATAAAGTCTTAAAGATATATTGATTAAGTATATATAATTACTTATGGGCATACTAAATATAAAAGATAAAACACAACTTAGATATCTCATTGAATATAAATATGACTTTTCATTTTATAAATGGTGTCAAAATTACGATCTTAATTATATAAATTATCATCATCATCATTTTATACGATAATATTAATTTATATGCGTATATATATATACACACAGTAAAACCTCGATTTTACGGACTATAGGAGGCAAGACTAGTCCGTAAAATCGGAAAGTCCGTAAAATCGAAATAAGTTTTTTATAAACATTAATTAGCATTTTCAATATACCTGTACTAATTAATGTGACTTATATCTAAAAACTGTATTATTTTACATAGAGTATTTTAAATTAAATTAAATTACCTAACCTGTACTAATTAATGTGACTTATGCCTAAAAACTGTATTATTTTACATAGAGTATTTTAAATTAAATTAAATTACCTACATACATGTATATTAAATTTAGGTAAGTTGTTAAAATAAAAATGACGCATTATGCAATAAATGAGTGCTTTATTTTATACGCACCAGTGCAGATAAGAAATGCTGGATGTAGCTATACTATAGACAGTTTATGCAAATATTATATTATTATTATTTATTTTATTTTTTGGAATGGTGTCCGTAAAATTGAGGTCCGTAAAATCGAGGTTTTACTGTGTATATATATATATATATATATACACACACACATACATACATATACATAACGGATTCTTTAAAAAATATTTAATTCTGACACATTAAATTAATATATACAGTATATATATTATTTTATATACTTATATTTTCCATTTCTGAAAATAATAAAAGTATTAAAATTAGAAATTTGTGTTTATTTAATTGAATTGTGGATAATTTCATGAACTTTCGATATATTAAATGGAGGTAACCAACTAAAAAAATTGCGAAAAACATACAGAATACACTAGTCATTAACAATCATTCAATGAGAAAGAATGATTTATTAGCATTATTTTTTCTATATACATTTATTATAAATAATGTTGTTACGAATAAGAAGCCATGCATAAAGCATTTATAAAAATAGATAAATTAAACAAATATTTGATTCCTGTTATATTGAAATAACCAAAAATTTTAAGCAGATATTTAAAGACTAAACTCATACAAAAATTAGTTTAGAATCGCCAAATTTTTATATAAAAAACTTAGAGAAAAACAAAGTTTAAAAAATAGACAAGAGGACATTTTACGATTAGACATTTAGACATTTATATTTTAAAAAATGAATAAAATTTATTAAATTTCAGTTAGATAAGTAAATTTAAAAATTTGATCTTGTGCAAACTTGATTGAAAATATCTCTAAGCTTTTTGCAGAAGTAATTATAGCTGTTAATTGTTTTACATTTATAGATTCATTTTCAAACTATAAATTTTTCGAAACAGATTTGAAAGGAATATACAATAGCCTATTGAATTTAAAGTTAAATTATCATCATATGCATGATGATAAATTCTTACAAATTTATATAACATCAACTTTTTGTTAACGTAATTAAAATATAGTTAGATCTATAAATGTTATATTATTATGTAAATATGCGAATGTTTGATTGAGAAAAGTCTAGTCAAAAATATCATTATAATACATGCAGTAAAACATATCAGCATCAAGATAAAATCGAATTCGAATTATTAAAATTTTGTCATGTTTAGAAATAACAGTTTTTCTCTTTCTCAATCTTCTATGGAAACAACCATATCGGACATGTGTACATAATTATAGGCTCAAAAATTACATCAGGGTAATATTTAATTATTTTATTAACATGATCAATAATCTTGCTTTATGAGAATTCATTACCATGCTTATATTGATGGAGTTAGCATATGTTCCTTTCTGATCTATGACTAAGTCTTAAAATTAATAGTTTGAACTTGTAATGCAAAGTAATTAATTAATAAAATAATTTATTGCTTAATATTAGTTTATGCTTTCTAAGCCTGTTGTCAATGCTATCTATTTGTATTCTATATTAGAAATTTTTAATATCATATACTACTTTTTGAAAAATTTAGGTTATGCATGACTTAAATATTTCAGAAAGTAACGATAGAGATTAAAAATTTCTAGCCTTTGCAATTTAGAAATTAGAATCTCTTGCTCCACCCAAAAAACTTTATATGTAGATGTAAGAGTCGCAAGAAAATTACTGAAATTACTTTTATTATGACAAAATTTAAATCATTTATATTATCATTACAATTATTAATATTACTAGAAGTGAAAAGCTAATTTTATATCGGAAACTAAAACTTTCATGAAATATATTGATCCGGAATGAAGAGATGACCACTCACTCATACTCTGACAGTGGGGCCATACATTCAACCGTCAAGTTCTCAAACAACATTAACATAACAATCAATCCTTTAAAAACTGACAACACAAACATCAATTCTTGAAGCAGAGAAATTCTGAGAATTCGAGCCTGCAATTAAGTCGGCGCATAAATAATGCTTCAAGCCATCTGGTCTGGTGGGCGAGTGTTAACTATTGAACAATATTTAAAAAATAAAATTTCCTCTAAGAGAAATATTGAGAAAAAAATTAAATAGATAAACAGTATTTTGATTATTCGAAAACTTTTTCTTAAATTTTATTTTAAAATTTCGAATAAAATTAATAAAATGAAATCCTAGGCAGTAACTTAAAAGTGTTATACTGTATATAAAATGCATGAGTTCTCTCTATAGCTCGATAAAATTATCTGAACCAGTCGAAATTATGATGATGATGAACTATCATAACTGTAAATGCAACATAATGGATTATAATAATAATTATCCAATCAAATGATCGCTGAAAAAAGAAAGAAATCAGCCTGCATGTATCCGTTTGTTAAAGTATTTTATGCATTATTCATGTTTATTTTTAGCAATAAAATAAAAATTTATTAAAAATAAATTCATTATCATCAATATTACTTTTGAAAAATAGATCTGAGTAGCGTTGTATAATTATTTTTTTCATATATTGTACAGCTTATACTGTATACTTTCACATTATGACTCAATATCGATTCATCAACGACCTGTGCACTTCAATTTAAACTGAATTTGTTCGATGAAATCACACTCTTTCAAACTTCTTGGTCAATTATTATTCGATAAAATATTTGATTCAATCTCTTCATTTCAGTTCGAGTGTTTTCCAGAGATTTGAAAAAAAACTACTACTTTATACAATTTGTAGCTTATTTTTTTCTTATTCAAATTTAATGTAGAAGATTCATTAGAACTTATTCACACTACTAAATAATATCTAGAGAATATATATATAATTTGAAATTATGATAAAATTAATAAATATTTAAATATTTTTCAATAATCTTTACATAGTAATGAGAGAACTATGGAACTATTGATAGCGTAGCGCCTAGTGCAAATTAAAAAAAAAAATTGATTTTCTTAGCAAGATCGGACCGTTATTGAGTGATTATGTTGAGGGTTGCCAGATAGATTGAGTAATTCCAAAAAAAAAAAAAAAAAAATAATAATAATAAGCCAAAAATGACAGATCACAACAGAGAAAAAATTTTATTTAATATATACATTTAAATTTGATATGTGCATTTATAAAATTTACAACAAACATTATGAAATGTTTTAAAATAATTCATAGAATGTACTGAAATAACTGATTTCATTTATATGATTAAAAAGGATTTTCGTTTAGGATCGGAAGCACAAGACTGTCTTAGTGAAGCAAGCATAAGCTTATTCTAAAAAGAAATTAATTTTGAAATCCTGACTCTGATGAAAAATGATTTTTTCAAAAGCCTACAATGAAAGCAGACGTAGGCGAGACTATAACGTTCAATTCAAACCAAAAATGGAAAATAGCAAGCCCACATATATGCAAACATAGCTCATTAATGTCGAAAACAACCAATCTTATATAGTTTATGCATATCTATTTATTTATTCCTACTTTCAATCACAGATTCCAATTTCTTGATGAAAAAAGTATTAGCTATTCTTTGATGTGCAGTCTGAGTAAAAATTATCGACGAATTATAATTTTTTTTTTTTTGAAAAACTTTGTTCATAAAAAGCATTTCAAGAAGTCAAACTAATTTAAATGCATTTTATATTGATGAAATTATTCTCTGTTTCCATGTCTTATATCTGATTTAAAAAATATTAATCATACAGGCTTAATATATCTAATAAGAATGATTAATAAAAATTTATTTATATTTAGATATGTGCGCAGATATTAAACTGAAAGATAAATTATATTAATTATATAAACTACAGATAATATACACAGCTAAGTAATTTGAAAACTGATAACGGCACCGAATCCTGATAAGAGATAAATAGTACTGTACTTGAGAATATTTTCATTTGATTGTTTATTAATTAAACCTTATATACAATACTGAATTTGCTTAAATTAGATAGGAATTAGCTAAATCTATAAGGAGGGAAATTTTATTCTATCTTTAATGTTTTCATAAACGTTCATGAGATAATTAGAAAATATCATATTAACACATTGTTGATATATACGACGAGGAAATTCTCTATTCTATTGACAGATATAGAAAAATTTAATAGAATTAAAATGCTATGCTAAAAGGGCTCAAATAATCTGCGGTATTGACAACTTCAAAGTGAAAAACGGAAGAATCGGACAGAAACAAGAAAGGTATTTTTTGCATTTCCCACGCCTGTGACCTTAACAAAATCTAAAGCACCGGAAACAAAAACCGGTTAGACCAAGTGAAAGAGAGGTTGATTGTTACAGTTAACTGTACCGACTATCTCTAAACGGGGATAAGGTTGTCGACCTGAAATTCTTTTAAAATCCAGCTAAAAATTCTTTCTTTCTTTATATAAAAAATTTCGTGACAGAAAACACGGTCAAAACGTGTCTGCATCCTAACCGGTTTTCTCTCTAGACTGAAAACTGTAAACGTTTACTGGATTTGATTAAATGAGTCAAACTGTCTTCTAATACTGTGTTAATCATTTATGTCGTAATCTGAGAATTTAAGTAGTTTTGTATATCTATAACGATACACAAAGTTGCTCATTATAGTATCGATGCTTTAACAAATGCCATAATGAAAGTATACTATCACATAATATGAAAACCTGTCAAGTTTATATCTGATCGACTTGAATATTTCATACAACACGATTATTCTTGACATTCGTTAATGTTGAAAGTTTAAGATGATACGTTTTAAATGAAAATAAGTATGTCGTTCCTGAAAATTTCTTAATTCATGCGAGTTAAACTTTGTATAACGATTTTTATTTTATACAAGTTAGTTGTGAAAAATATCGATTTGAAGATTATCGGAAATTCACTGAGATAACTGAATAAGCTTTCACAAAGCTTTCGAAAAGATGAGTGTGGGCATGTATGTTTGCACGATATGATGCAATATTGCGAACGTTTTAATCCAAAATTTAAAATGGCATGAAAGTTTATATTTTGAAATATATAACAGTGAGCATCTGTTTAGATTTTTTTATAACTGAATAACACTCAAGCAGACCCTGAAAGAAATAATGGATATTAATCCATTATTTCTTAACAGTATCAAACACTTATCTAGATATTTAGAATATATTAATATAAAGTGAAACATAAAATTATATATAGGCTGCATACGGAGAAAAATCATATGGATAGATTATTAAATTCATTTAATTCGAAATTTTTAAAAAGTTCCTTCAATCAAACAATTGGAAAAATATACCAACTTCCTCTTACTAATCATAAACAATTTGTTTTTGTTTATAAAATTAAAATATAAATGCAAAACTAGATTTTCATCATCCCATACAAGAAAAAAATTATATATACATATAATTCTAGTTTCCATTCGAATTAATAAAAGAATAACTAAAAATTTTGTTAGGAATAGTTTTTCATTTTGTCAGAAAGAATTCTAACTCGCTAATTCACAAACCATTGGATCGATAGCCACCAGGCTTCTTTATTTTCCCTCACGTTTATCCAATATGCAAAACCTTTATTGGAATGCTGAAGAGGGAATGATTTGCCTCAAGGTCACAAGGGATGTTATAAATTCGTTTTTCACATTAAGTGCATTTTATTTAAATACTACCGCGCATAGTTTATATTAATATAATCATTATTTAAAAATCATTTTATGAAAAGCATTTGTTTACAGAAGAAAAAGCATCAAAAGCTAAGAAACGCACTTAAAAATAAAAGAATGATTTTATAACAACATTTTTATACAATTTAATTAAACAGATATAATCCTGGCGAAATTTAATAAATTATTCTTAAAATTATAATCAATTAATTACATTCACTGAAAATTTCACACAAGCAACAGAAAAAAAAAAATACTGTGTAGTATTCCGATTTATTCAAAAACTGCTGTAACAAATAACAATTTGTAGTTATTACAAATTATGATATCATATAAATATTGAACAGAAATATCAAAATTATGCTCAGAAAATTTATCAATCATCTGATATCCTAATAATTTGGAAAACAAATATTTTTAGAGAATTTGAGATATCATTATCGTCATTTAAGGGACTATCATACTTAAAAAAACTCAAGGCATTTATATTGTAAATAATTAAATTTTATAATACAAGGAACATAATTTTTGTATGAAAATAAAAATCTTTAGAGACATTTAAGAGATATAATAGTTAATTTGTCATAATTTGTAAATCTGCAATAAAATACTCATGCAGAACAAAGAATATGACATAACATCTTTTAATAAGTTGTTCTACAAATTCAACATAATTTATGCAAATAAAAGAGCTACAGGGTGGAGCAAAAGTAGGTTGACAGTGAATACTATTACTCTATTGTGTGTCATTATTTTTAATGAGAGGTTCAAATTCCATTGTAGTTAACTGCATTATTCATGCAACCACACTTCTACAGACTTTCTGACATATATCTTAGTTACCATTAACATCTTTGAATGCATATGTAATATACAAACTCGTATCCTCATTTTTCAAAATTACGTAGTTTCTTGCTATATAAGAATCTTGTCTTTCACCATCTCAGAAAAAAAAAAAAAGAAAACAATCGTTAGAGGTAGTGTCAAGTGAATGGACAGGCGTGTCAAGGGTGTCTCTACGACCTGTTGTGATATACTCTTGTGGGAATGCTTTATCCAGAAGCGATCACCATTGTAGTATAGTATGTACAGTATATCTGAATTATATTTTAATAATTTAGATGATAATAAGGGAATAAGATCAATCAGAAATTATTCTGTGAAATTTTGCATTTCCGTAATTATAGATTGAGCTATTTATGTACAGTATTTAGTTCCATTGACTGGTTGAAAGCATGCGAATATATAAAGATGAGTGTGATAATTTGAATATGAACTGACTCCGATTCCATATTGCAGTTCCAATTACAGATTTTCAATTAATCTAACCGAACGGAAAGTTACAAAATTTTAAAAACCAACTCAATTCCATATTGGAATACCGTACTTCATAGATCATTTGGATTCTTCTAGCCTCCATAATATTTATTAGGTTGTTTAGAATAATCCAAAATGACAATTATATTAAGACACTACAATAATTTGCATTCAAATTATTGCATGTCCTACAATTCAGATTCATGACAGTACGATAATCTTATGTGACATTAATTTCTTTCCAAAAAAATCTAAACAAGAAATGAAACAGAAATAATATGTGAAATAAACTACAGTCTGATAAACAAGAAATATCATATATAATTATACTGTTTAATTAAAATTCAGCATAGGAAATCACGTTAAATAATGAAATATAAATTTTCCTTAAATAAATCATAATAATCAAAAGAAAGTTGTTGATGTATTAGGTCAATAAGACATGGGATTTAATTTACAACCAAAAAAATAGTTTATCAATTATCTATTTTAAACAGTAAAATTAGCTTAATTTAAATTATTTTGAAGTAACATGGGGCATTCCGAAAATACAAAAAAAAAAAACAATACGACAAAAAAGATAAATGTAACAAAACAATGAATGAATAAAAAATATAAATAAAAGTTTTTTCCGAGTAGCGTTATAATCATTTTTAACAAAGAAATCTTTTCAAATGAATTTTTTTTACATGCAACAAATGGTTTCACATATACTGTACAGAATTTTAAAAAATTCAAACATTGAGCTACAATCGTGTTAGATGAATTAGACCATGTAGATATTTAAAAATTAATAATCACATCTATGGCTTGGATTATAAGGAAGGATCGCAGATTATCCAGATTTAAGACGATGTTCGGTTAATATTATATAATTATAGTATATCTTGACAGATAAACGAAAAAATGAATATATGCCGACAATTAAAAACAATCGCGTAAAAATAAATTATAAAAATAGGCAAAGATTAAGAAAATAGTTATTGTAAACAGAACCGACTATAAACGAATTATGCTGTTCCAAATGATATGACAGGTTTAATTGTCATCTAGAAACGTCCTTAAATTGAATAGAAAATCTGAACATTTAAAATAAATGACATAATTACAGAAATCAGAGGGAAACAATTAAAATATTTTCCCATAAAATCCAAGCATTTGAAGATAGAAAGGAAATCAAAAATAATGAAGGATACACTATTTTATGAGGAAGATTAGCTTCTTAAATACATGAAAAGTCGGAAAGCACAAGAAATGGCATAAGGAAAATAAAATAAAACAGATGAGACTAAAGGAACATTACCAGAATTATTTTTAAAAATGCCCAGTCAAAGAAATCAAACAATTATAAATATTTTTTTTCTGTAAAAAAAGAAAGAGAAAAATCAAATCTATTATCCCCCTTCTTTCAGTAATATAAAACTTATCCAAAATTTTATAATAATCAGAAAACAAGCAGTATTCCAATATAATTTCAGTAATATAAATTAAAATTTTAAAAACAGCCTTGAGAAAATCTATAAAAATTCAAAAGAAATATATTTTTAATATAAAATGATCGATGTAAAGAATATAACGATTATATTCATCATCCATTATCACGATCAAACAGAATTTCAGTATCAAAATCTGAATCTAGGTTTAAAATACGATTAACGCTGTTAAATTTCTCGAATTAATTTTCAGAATTATTGAATAATAATCTTAGTTTATTTGTAAAACAGATATCTGCTAATTAATTTTGAGTATCCTAAGTTATATATGATATAATTAAGAAAATATAAATACAATACTATTAGAATTACCACGAATGCCTGTCCAACAATTACAGATAATTTTGTATTTAGTTGTTATATGTAGTATTATATGTATTATCTACACGCATTCTAATAATATTTCTAGTATTTTGATTACACTCATTACTACGACTATAATTCTTATCGTGTAAAGAACTACTGTATCGGAAAAAATTTTTTCAGATCATATTAATAAAATATATTTTCAATACATAAAAACCTAATCATCATTTGCTGATTCTTAGAAATTAATTGAATTCATTAAATAAATTCGTTATCCTTTGCACAGTTTCAAAATTCCAACTTTCCTATGAATCAATCACACAATTGATGATTATTAATTCTGATATTTTTTCTATTATCTAAAATAAAAAAAAAACTTGTGAGATTATTTAGAATTAAAATTTTTAACTACTATAATAATACACTTAACTAACATAATTAATTTTATATAGTAATATTATATTAATAATCATCAATTGTGTGATTGATTCATACAATTGATGATTAGTTGGAATTTTGAAACTACAAAGGATAACGAATTTATTTAATGAATTCCATTAATTTCTAAGAATCGGCAAATGATGATTAGGTTTTTATGTATTGAAAATATATTAAATAATATTCAACTATAATAAATCATATCCATGCTTAATTTATGTATACTCTTAATAGAACAAATAATCTGAATAAAATTATTCATCCATATCTTCATTTTATATAAGGTATACTATAATTATTGCATAATTCCATATAATAAATCCCACATACATATTGAGGTTAACTCGCTGTGTATAATAGTGTACTAAAATACAATTAAAAGACATAGCATTGACTAAGCCAAGAGCAATAGTTACTGTCTCTTATTGTAGGAATCATTTCGACCAAAATTTACCTTTCTATAACTTTCGTTGCAAATTAATTATTATTAATCTGGCATTTATATCGAGAAAAATATTTATTAGGATACCAAATGCCAAATCTGAAGCTCAAATTCAATTAATAAAAAGAACTAAAGCAATTTGTAATGAGCAAAATAAACGGAAAAAAAGCAATCTCTCTTCCTCTCCTCCATACGCTTCTTTGAGTCGTACTGCTCAACAATTCTGACGAAATTTAATATATAGATACTTCTTACATTACTTGAGGGGCCTAAAACTTTCAATACAATCACGTCAAAATAATATGGAATCTCCTCTCTATAAATATATCATTGTTCAATCGCTTTTGACCAAATTTAGAACAGATATATACCAGTTATTATAAATAGGATATATCTATAGTATATTCCAACTTATAAAAATTTTCGTCCGATTGGGTAAAATGAAAAGATGTAGAAGAGTGTGATTCTTTTCTCTACAAAACTCTATAAATCATCCTATTCAATTGATTTCAACCAATTAATATAAAATGCTGATTTAATTGAATTAAAATGAAAGTACTATATATTTCAGATGTGGGGAAACTTCAAGTCACTACGAGCCACATTTCAAATACTTGAGAGTCGCAATCAGTTTCTTTCTGGATCAATGAGAGCCACATCAGTTTTTTCAGATAATCTTAACAATGGTTTCAAAAATTGTTTATTATATATTTCACATGCATTTATTTTGCATTGATGCATATTTTTTTACAATAAATGAACAAATTAAAAATAATTATTTTTTAAATTAAATGGGTATTTGCTTCATATTAACTATTGACTTTCATGGTATGCAGCCATACTGAAGGTACCAAAGAACGGCCTGTGGCCATCGAATCGCAATTTGACCATCGTGGGTATATTTAATGATATATTAACAGATTATTTTTTGAATGAGTCATACCAATGACAAATAAGATTTTCGTTTAAAAAATAAATGATATCTGATCAAACACATTTAATACTTAAAAAATTATCCAAGTACAGTACTAAAAAATTAGAATATTTGCTACAATTTAGGTTTATTTACTTGATTGGCGATTTGATAAAATAAAGCAAAACATCAACTACAAAAAGACTCAACTAAATTGTAACAAATATTTTAATCTCTTAGTACTGTCGCTTATTTTTACATTTTATATATATATATATATCAATGATTTTAATTTGATAATATAGTAATATCGTGAATTGGGAAAAACCATCAACTTTTTCCTCCGACCCTAAAACACATTAAATTTGAATATTTTCATTTCATATCTTTTGTACTTAAATTTACAAGTGTTTTGCATATATGACTCGATCAAACATTTCGAAATAACAGTCGGGTCATGATTTATAATTTTTTAAAAAAGTTACAATTAACCATCTTACCCCGAATTATCGGGATAAGATGCCACTGCGTTTTGAATGATATCTACTTTATTAAATAACAAAAATTAACTCTATTCATCCAATAAATCTCTCATTATATCACGTAATAAATTATTAAATTCTATAAAATTAGAAGAATCTATATATCTGATTTTATTTAATATCGTATATGCTCTCATTTATATTGAAAATTCCCCGAAAAAAAAACTTTGAAGTAGAGGGACTTATTTATACATGGGGCAATCAGAAATTAGAAAAAATCAGAAATTAGAAAAATTCTATAATGTCAGCACATAATCCGTAATATTTATTCCTAACAAAATCTGATTTTATTTAATATCGTATATGCTCTCATTTATATTGAAAATTCCCCGAAAAAAAACTTTGAAGTAAAGGGACTTATTTATACATGGGGCAATCAGAAATTAGAAAAAATTAGAAATTAGAAAAATTCTATATGATCGGTTTCACCGCGTACCCTTCGCATTTTAATGTCAGCACATAATCCGTAATATTTATTCCTAACAAAGATAATTTTTCTTAGAAATAAATATGGCGATTAATAAAAAATCTTTCGAATAGAAAATGGATTTAGCAGTTTTCCCTAAGCGCTTCATATACAATTAACAATAAATATATAATAAATTATTTGCAATGTGGGCCCATGCCGTGTTTTTATCGTCATTCTGTAGTTGCCTTTTTGATGTCCTGTATAGGTCTACCATATATCTATGAAGCATTGAAGGAATTCATGTATCCTATCTTAATATATTATGTTGCAAGTTTTAAACTTTCTTCGGACCAAAGACCTCTGCTTGGGTCCTAATATATGTTATCAACATTTAATTTATGAAAACAAATCATAATTATAAAAATTTAGATTCGGCATCTAATCCTGAAGCAAAACTTACATCTTTTATCTTTATCTGGGTGAGATGCAACTTTCAATCACATGACTTAATATGACTAAATTAGAGCATAAAAAGCAAAGTATTCTTTAACATATCCACTACACATTAAATATACAGTATTAATTTTCACTATGCTGATATTATTACAATCAATAATATTACTTCAAACAATGACTATAATTTTTGGATAAAAATTCCAACGCTTACTGGGAATTTTTCGATTTCCAATGCAAGTTATTGATCGTTTGATAATAGCCACTTTCTATATTTTTGGCGGGTTTATAGGAGGTTATAATAAACCCTCTTCTATCGCCATTTATTGAAATAGTTTGATAATAGCCACTTTCTATATTTTTGGCGGGTTTATAGGAGGTTATAATAAACCCCCTTCTATCGCCATTTATTAAAATACTAACGAACTAGAAAAAAATAGGCTACTTCTCCCGATTCACTATATATTAAAAATGTTTGTTTGCTTAAATCTAATTTTTCTATATTTATATATTTCAATAAAAATATTTTAATACGGAAAAAATTATTTTTTTTTTAAATATTTTGAATATTTATATATATGTAAATTTTCAAAATAAACAAGCAAACATATAAATATATAAAAATAAACATATGCAATATATTTATGTTATATATACCGTATATATATATTATACGTGACGAATGCATTATTATATTAACAAATGTTAAATTGAAGTTAATTTGCATTGTTTATTTGTATATAAAAATACATTTGTTCCACTGCACTCAATGACGTGTCTAATTAGTTTAATCAGAATTTGGATCGTTTAGATCATAATTATTACAATTAATATAATAAAATTTAATTGCATTTTAACTACATCATAAAATATGAAAATGTATATGTAGGCAGCCCGACCAAGAAATTACTATCATTATTATATGTATTTTCTTATTTATATACAAAATACTATACAAGAATATTATGTTAGCACTTCAGTATACGTATGTTAGTACAATCCAGTACGATTTCAATCAGTTGGAAATATTTTTGTATCGATTGTCAATATATTGAAAAATATGTTTAAATACGACTTCAAGTCAAATCATATTTAAACACATTATAATTTTGTAATCAATCAGTTGGAAATATTTTTGTATCGATTGTCAATATATTGAAAAATATGTTTAAATATGACTTCAAGTCAAATCATATTTAAACACATTATAATTTTGTAATACTGTAGTATATTTATGTAGCAATGACTTTCATAAGAATCATAGCTATTGAATGTGTTAAACTCTACACGTCTATTTTTACGAGACATGTCAAAAATATAATATTCAAAATATTACAATACTAATATTTTATAATAGTTAAAAAAATGAAATTTCTTAATAGAGTTTATTTAAATACATACTTTAACTGTATAATGATTTGATTATTATATATATTCACAATAATGTCAACATGTTTGGTAAGCAATAATTTGTGGATAATCATCTATTTTCTAAAGTTTAATTTGCATCATTGATGTTTTGTGTTTCGGTACGTTATCAATGTAGCCTAAAATATATATATAAAATATTTTCTATCTACAGATTTGGATCATATATATCTATATCTGTAGATAGAACATCATATATTGTTTGCTATATCGCAATTTAAAATTCATTTAAATTATTTATATAAAACAGTAATAATACTTAATTGTTACATATAATATTTACAATCACAAACTTTACTATTTGAATGCATATGGAAAAAAATGGGCTAGTTATGTTTTTCCCCCCTACAGCTTATTAAAAGTAATTAGATAGTGAATTTCATTTAATCGCATTTTGAATTTAATATTCTAATATTAGCGTAGAGTAATTATTATATAATTTATTAAAACTACAATTTTATAAAACTTATCTTTTTTTGATAAAATAGATGGTGCTGGTGATAATTAAGACACACAATATAGGTTTACCCAACTTTTATCCATAAGTAAATCATTTCTAAATTAATTAAAAATTTATAATGATTCTGAAAACCAGCAATCAAAATTGGACACACAAAATCATATTAAAGCTCATAGTCACTAAATGTAAAACAATATTTCAATATTTATTATAATAGCATTTAGCATATTATAACAGTATTTTTTACAGCAAACTGAGTGTCACCAACACATTTATAGTGAATATATAATAATTTTATTAAGAAAAAAATCTTATTATGTATTCAGTATAAAACTAAACTGATTAGAATGAAAATATCAGTCATTAAACTATAATATTTTAATTTAAAAATTTGTTTTAAATTGAGGATACTGTACACTTCAATCTTGTTCATTTACTGATAAGCCAATTTTTATTTTGTGATTCTAATAAATAAGGTATTTTTCATATTAGAAATTTCCTTCTAATTTTTCTCTATATCCGTATCTTGCGATTGTATAGTACAGTATTTCAAACTCTTAAATCTGTAACATTAACTAATTTACATTAATATATTCTTATTTTCTACATTTTTTTTTTTGGTACATAGGAAAATATTCACTAAAAGTGGAAGATTATTATTTGTTTTTCAATAAAATTTTTAATATTACTATTCAGTATTATTATTCATTTTTATAATTTTTGTCAACTATCCAGTTTTCAAATATTTTTTGATTAAAAACGGATAATAATTGATAAATTTGATTAACAATCTATCTATTATTTCTGTTATCCCCCTATAATTTCTATTATTAATGTTGGCCATTTTATTTGATTTATATCTGTTAATCAAGCAAAACCATTAACTCGTTATTTTAGTAATACTATATGCTACTCTTCCATGTAGTTCTGGAAATGTTTAGCAGGAATATCTTTTCATTTTTTAAATAACAAGTTCGAACTGAATATTCTCAATTCTAATAGAATCTAGAATCATTTTTTTTAATCGAATATCATCTTTTCAAGGTTCACTCATTTTTCCATCCATGCTTTCTTATCTGTCATATTTATATCTAGATTCGAATACCTTTCATTAACTTATAAAAATATACTTGCTGTCATAACTCATATGACAAAGCAAGTATTTCGCAAATATGGATAAACTGAATACTACAGTATTTGACCTTAATCTACCCTATTTCAGATTTTAAAAAAATCATATTAGTAGTAAGCAGGGCAACCGAGAGGGGTGACATCAGAGACTTTTGTTATGGGCCCGACCGTCGGGCCCTGATGTGTCACATAACATGTTTGATAGTTCGCAAGCTGCGGCCAGAGCACCCAAAGCAATCGTGCCAAAATAAACTATTTTATATATAACATGGTATGTAATGTATCGAATTTTGAATTTATTGTTCACTTTTTAAATAAATGCTTAATGTTTAATATGGCTTTTTTATTATTATTATTTTTTGGTTTAATAAAAAAAGACTTGTCACAGGCCCTAAAATTTCTCTCGGCGGCCCTGGTAGTAAGGTGTTTTAAGATTTAAACTTCATTTACATCTACAGTAAGTACAGGAGAAAATCAATAGCACTTGTATATAAAATTATAATTTAGTCTTCTTGATTTTTAAGAAATTACAAAACTTTTTAAGGAATTGGAATTAAAATGAATTTGTAAAATTAAAATAGTATATTCAATAATTTTACTCAAAAATCAAAGATTTTGGTTGATAATGAAAAATCAGATGAATTATTTTTTTGGCCATAATCATCCAAAGTTAGTATTATTAAAAAAATCAATACGATCAAATCATCATGATATGAAATAAGACATACTGTATTCTTAAATGAATGATACGTCTTATTATATACCTAGTGGGTAATATTTATATACCATCCTACGGTATAAAAATGTTATCCGCGAGGTACATAATAAATCAATGAAATTGATTCATTGGACAGTTTTCTGAAAAAATAAACAAGCATTTTCCGAAAGAATTAATCACCTGCTTTCCTAACGTGTCCTTTATTTTGGAATGATTACAGTTAAGGAATTAAAATGTCATCAAAATCATCTTTCAAGGCCATAAAAATCTATTAAATAGATCCGTTATCTTGTCATCAATACAATATAAATACATATATAATAATTATAAATATATATATTAGTTGGTATACCAATGTTGTCCGGATAATATTTTGGTAATTAATTTATATAAATAATAATCTAAATACAGTATATTATGTTCTAAAAGCTATAGGAGCAATGCCAGTAAGTCAGATATTATACCTGCTTTAACGCTTACCGCCATCTCGTGTCAATGATAAAAAAAATAAAAATCTTAACAAATCTATAAAATAATTTTTATAGATTTGTTAATTACAAAAGATTGAATGGTCACCATTTTTTAAATGAATAAATTTGCATAGTTAATTTAATAAAAGCCAAAAATCATAAAATTCGATTTTAATGGCCTGACTAGCTTGTTAAATTTCATAAAAATCAATCAAATAGTTCAAAAATTATTAATGAGAAATCTTTGAATATTTACCGTTTTTAAAATGTCGAAGAGAGTTAATTGGTGTGTCATCAAGATCATATTCAATGATACGATCATCTTGGGAAATTTCATAAAAATTAAATGAATAGCTTAGGCTATATTAAGAGTATCTTAAAAGTTTGTACATCAGCCATTTTTAAATACAGAGATTGAAATGACCTTTAACAACAAAATATAACGACCATATTTCATGTAAATCTAATTAGTTCGAAAGTTATTAATGATGAGCTCATAGGCAACGAGAAAATGATAATCTCATAAGCTTCTCTTTCATTCGGAAATTAGACTAAAAATTAACTATATATATGTATAATTATATCTACTATAATGATAGATTATATTGATCTACAATGATTTTATTGCAGCAATCGTTTATTTTCTAAAATATTTTTTATGTAATAAACCCAAAAATAAAGTTTAAATTTCCATCACGAACAGACTTTTTTAAAAATTTTTATCAGTTTGCATATCATAGGCAAAAAACAAACTTTCATAGCAAAAAGACAACTGCACTAAAATGATATACAGTACTTTAAAATTTAGCATTAAATTGACAATGATTTGTTATATTTCTATCTATTTAAATATATTTTTTACTGTTGCAACTAACAAGCATGTACAAAACAAATGAAATAAATATGTTTATTAAAAAATCCGAGTGTAATGAAAAAAGCAGATTTCACTTTTGAATTCACCACGATGAAATTGAATAACAGCCTTTATCGTGAACAATGATCGAAAAATATGAAATTCTTCAGGCCTGTATTCTATATTTAAAAAAAAATTTCATATCATCTCTAATAAGGAAGAATTTTAAATTTAAGAAATAATTTTATAAATATAAATTATGAAGGAAAATTATATGGAAGATATTTATCAAAAAGAATAACTGATTGGCCAGACTTTTTATATTCAGCTGTCCAAAGATCGATTTTTTTTCTAGGAAAAAATTTTATATGAGAATTTTTATGGAAGAATGCTTCTAAATATTTGTAACATATACATTTATGCTAAATGAATATACTACGTATATTAGTGACACAGATTATAATTTTATACAAAAAATTTAATGAATGTAATATTGACTGTGAATAAGAGTGAGCAATAACTAATAAATTGTGAATATTTCTAATTTAAAAGAGACATTTTGTTAATTTTCATACATATTTGCTTTTCAAATATGATTAAATTTTATTTATCTTTTTGTTCATAATATTACATCTATGATTACCTACAGTTTGAAATAACGACTTATCACTTCTATTTTTATAGCCTACTTTCTGAAGGAGAGACTTATAACTAAGACTCAAAATTTTCAGCGGCACGCAGAATTTTGCAACTTGCAGCGGAATTTGTGTTTTGTTGCAGAATTTTATTTTACTGTGGAAAATATCCAATTTTATAACTTTCACCAAGAAATTCAAATTATTAAAATAATCCTCGACCAAAATAGTGCTTTAATATTCTTCGGTAACGAAGATTTTACTTCCGTTCATTTATCGTTCAAAAAGCATGCAACTTTATTTGCCAACATTAACAATTGCATCTCAGGAATAGCAGATATATTTAAATATCATTGAACGAGAAATTACACAAATTACTGAAAAATTTAGCCACTTTCTGGTCTATTCTGAAAAACATAGTTTTTCAGAGATCATGCTGACTAAAACATATTTAGCATTTCCATATCATCAGTTGACGAAAGACGGTCATTTACAAAATATGGATCAGTATTCTTATTTATATTGCAGGTTGTCCGAAAAAATCTTCGAGCATACTGTGCAATATTTTTAATAGTTTTATTTAAATGTTAAATGTTGATATATCATTTTATTTATTATTTAGCAAATAACTGTTCATAAATAAAATTATAATTTTATTTAAATATAATGCAATTGCCTCATCACATTCGCTAGTATTTTAAAAGCTCTTGTTAAAATTTTCGTTGATTATAAACTATAACTGAAAAATCCACAATTTCATATGGCCTCTGATTTTCATGACGCACCACGGAATTTTCTGATTCTTGCTGCGGAAAACTATTTATAACCATTATCATGCCGTTCTGCTTGCCTGTCTCACACTAATAACTATTGAACTAATTACTGCAGTGGTAGACTTATGAAATTCGGTAGAAAATCTTTTGGCGTTAAAAAGTGACATCGATGTTTTAAATATCGTTAAGTTTAACCAATTTGAAACGGTGAGTATTTAAATTTCAAAGCTACTCATTTAATATCTGTTGAATTAATAACGGATTTTAATGAAATTTGGTAAGAAGTATGCCAGTGAAGATCACATTTTGATTCTGAAGATACAGTTATTTGATGTGCTATCATTTAAAAATAGTTGAGGTTCAAATTCAAAAGTTGTTAAGAGGAAAACTCAACTATTTGACATTGTAATTTTTTTTATGAAATTCAGCAAAAAAAAACCTATTGAAAATGACTTATGACACATTTTAATCTCGCATTTTTAATCATTTCAAAATGGCGAAAACGTTCAGAAATTAAGATATTAGTTTTTTTACAGAATTGTTTATCTTCATTAACAATCACAGTCTTCGATTTTTTTTGAAAATGATTACTTTTGAAAATTCATTTGCATCTTACAAGTTAGAAAACATTTACATCTTCAGTTCAAGATGTAATGAAGATGCAAATGTTTCCGTTGAAAATTCTTAAATTATATATTATAATAATAGTTTTTATCTTAGTTATTTACAATTTGTAGAAAATATTTTCAAAAGTTTATTTTCAGAAACTAATTTTTCAATGTTTTTTCATCTGATTTTATGGTAATCTTAACAATAAGAAAATATGATGCATTTTATTAAGGAAAAATAGCATTAATTATAAGAAAATTTATCTTGAGTACATGAAAAGCAAATCTTTAAAAAATCTCTAATAAAAAAAAAATTGAAAATCACATCTACCAATACTTCTATGAAAGAGATTCATATTAAATTCTTATGAAATGAATCACTCCTCTTACTCCTATAGTTAACAGATCAATTTTCTTTGTCATATTGAAAGATAATTTTATTTATAGCGATTACATAAAGGATATATTATTCCTGACAGTGAAACTTACAAAGTTCCTACTTTAATAAAATTCATTAAATCTTCATACTCAAATGTTTTAAAATTGGTGCAAGAGTATCTAAGTTATCATTTTAATAAAGTGAGATCAGTTTTGTTACAAAGTAACTAATGAAATCATCCACAAATGAAGTACATAAAATTAAATTGATAAAATTTACATATGCAACAATGCTTGAAATTTGTCTGTTTTATAGCCCTTCCATTATTTAGCAAAATCTTTTCTTAAATTAATAAAAGCATTTCAGAAATTAATGAAAAAAATTTCAAAAACAACAAAATGATTGCATTAAATGGTAAAATCTTTTTAAAACCTGTGTAAAAGTTTTAAACTTTAATGGAAAGATTTCAAAAATTAAAGAAAATTTTTCATCAATTAAGAAAAGCATCTTAATTATTCATCAAACACAAATTGTTTATTAACATATTAACCATTTACAAATGAATTACCTATACGATTACAATACAGATGTATATTTACACACAGAGCCAACAAGAGAAGGAAGATGGAGTAAAATTCCCCGGGCCCATAGGGGCCTAGATATCTCCCACAATTTATTTTTTACGCACTAATTAACCATGCTGAAAATTTTTTCTCCTGGGTTTGGCAACATCTCTCAATATCCTTATATATACAATATACATATACAGGTAACCTTCGTATAACACGGTTTCGTTCTAACTGGATTAGAAAATTGAGGAATCTCTCACAACACAGTACTTCTAAACACAGTTTTTACTTAACACTTTTAGATATATATATTTACTCTCCTACAACACAAAACATTTTCATTAATTTTTGTAAATCCATACTATGGACACAAAATACACGCACAAAATGCAATCATTGGGAAATACAATTTCGCTAGGTTGCCGTGAAAGGAACGATATGCAGTCTATTTTCGATTTCGATTTGAAATTGAGTTAATTATCGGCATTGAGTATTTTGTGTTCCAAATGTTCAGTTCTTGGATAAAAAATGTTTTTATTCTTCAATATAGGAATTTGAAATATAAATAAAAAAGTTTTTTTTTCTAAATTATTTTTGGGTATGTAACGATTGTTTTGTAGCAGGTTAGATTACAGATTTTGTAGAGAGCAGAAAATATTCAAACTACATTCAGAAAAAGTTCAGAAAGTGAAGTTGATATTGTTAAAAAAAAAACGTTCTCGTTTTAACTGAACAGCAGTAAAGGAGATATAATTATTAAATGAATGCTGAATAGGCTGTATACATCTTTGCTGTATAACGGTTAATTGTTTCCAAGAAGCGTCTGCGATATGCAAAACCGCGTTGTTCCAGATATATTTATAATGGATTTCAATTTAATTTGTTTATTACAAAGATTTAGAATAATAAAAATGTTTAAAATGAAAAAATATATATTTATTTTTATTAACTTAATAACAAAGATAACCATTTTAAACTGATATAAAAGTTGTAGAAAATATTAGGAACCTATTATATCAGAATGTTACAAAATATTAGATACCTACTTAATTAATTTTTTAAAAATAAATTTAAAACTTAATGTAATTGACTACGTAATTAATTTTGTAAAAACAAATTTACAACTTAATGTGAATTGTAAAATTTACTATGTTCATGGTTAATTATATCATCAAAATTTGGAGTAATTCATTTACTATGTTTATGGTTAATTATATCATCAAAATTTGGAGTAACTCAGTAGTGTACATGTATACTAGCGAGAGTAGAGTATCCATTATTTTACACTACATCTGTTACTTTCATTTTTTCTTTTTGAGTAGAATTTCACAAATGTGGGCCTTGAAACTGTAATATGTTCTAGTTTATGTGGCAGGCCGTATAAGATGACTTTGTGGGCTGGATCCAGCCCGTGGGCCATCTTTTGCCCACCCCTGCTGTAAAGTATATAGTTTTTAGAAATGTTAAGTTTGGATGCTAAATATAAATGTACTGTTTTTTATTAAATTTAATAAATTCAGAGTTCATTTTCATTTCTATATTACATGTGTTTTCGATAAACTGCCAACCTCTATTAGCTGCCAAAATCTCACCGAACAGATGGTGGCATCTTATCAAGGTTTGACTGTAATTGGTAAATAAAGAAATATGTTAAATTCGAAGGCTTATGCTTGATACTTATAAAGAAAATAAAATAATTAAATGATTTGTTACAATAATATGGAGCCACTTTATTTACATTTATAAATTCCAAGACTTTCCTAACAATCACAAAATTTCCAGATATCCAGGTTACCTTAGATTAGTGATTCTTAACCTTTTCAAAGTCATGGAACACTTTTGATTGTAAAAAAAAATTGCGGAATACTATATCACTAAGACCATAAAACAAACAACAAAAATATGCATGAACATGCATTTTACTAAAAATTATACATTATACTTTAAATAACAGTAAAAAAACATTAATTAAAAAAAACATATACTTATTTTATGCTTTGGAAATTAAAAAAAAACATATATTCTTAAGAACTGTAAGTTACTCTTTTAGAAAAATGAAACATTTTTAAATCAAGTTTAATAGCTAATTGTCTTTTGCAGATTTGAGCAATGTCAGATATGTGATAAAGTTACTCTCATTTCTTTATCAATATTCCTAAGTCGTTCGCGTTTTTTAGTTTTTATGTTCATTAATGTTGAAAAACCTAGCTCACATAAATATGATGTCAAAAACTGTAGCAAAATCTTAAGTGCTTTTGTGGATAAGCCTACTCAATAGTTTATTCAAAAAGTTGAAACTTGTCTATGTCGTACATTATAAAATGCATACTGCGCAGTATACTAAGATTATTCAAGTAAGCCTTGCTTTCATAATTTCGCGGAACAGTTGTAACATGTTCGCGGAATGTCAGTGTCCCGGGGAACACTGGTTAAGAACTGCTGCTTTAGACAGTGGCCACCATGAATAAGAAATAATAAAAAGTAACATTTTCTATATCACATTAAAGATAATTCATTTTTATGAGTAAATGTAAAATGTTTAGTTAATCTTTAAAAATGAGGGTCTCATAAGCAAAAGGATGTGTATGATATTTTAAAATTTTGATTAAATTCAATTATGAAATTAAAGGTTTGAGTGTCAATAAGTTCTGAAAGAGATAACTAGATAAAATATTTATACAACATCTATTGAATTTTTTACCATAAATCTTTCAAACCTTCAATAATTTTACTTAGCATTTTAAAATGCTACATACCCCCTGATGCTTCAAAGTCACTCAAATATAATTTGGAAATAATAAATAATATGTTTCTTAGTTCTAATTAAATCAGAGTATTTTTTAAATAAATTATACTTAAGTTTATTTTGCTTTAATTTAAAACAAGCCAAAACAGTTTGATGTATTTAGCATTGCAATTATTATTTAATAACAACAGTAATTAGTTATTTCTGCATTTTAATAAAACAAATTAGGCCTATTTTCTCAATATTAACTATAGTTTTTGATTCTTTCTTTCTGTTTAATTGGATATTATATATATTATAGATATATAAAATGAAAAATGATATTTGCTTACCATTAACTTTTATTTGAGCATCTGTTTCCAAAAATAAAGATAACTGTTGCAATAATGCTTCTTTTATTTTTATTGAAGTGATCCAAATGTTTCAGATCCTAAAGCATACAATTTCCTAAATAAATGTTATAATTGGCTTTGATTATCTTAATAGTTACTCTATATTATATATATATATATATAATTTATAATTGTTAAATTATATATAAAACTATATTATATATATATATATAATTTATAATTGTTAAATTATATATAAAAACTAACCTCTATGGAAATCAATTAAAAAGGATCCATGATGGTTGTTCCATCAATCTCTACTAGATAAATCCATAACTTCATTTTTCCCTCACACACTTGATCTGAAATGCACAGGTCTGTTGACCAAAATATTCAACTTGGAGAATACAGCTTTGGTCATCAGCCACGCCCCCATTTAATCTAGCACAATTTCAAAGGGATGCAATAGTGACACAATGGTGATCAATGCTTGTCCCAAGGTCATTCCCTGGCATGAATACACAGCAATGTCAATTCACTTGGGAACAGCTATGCAGAATGAATGGACAGATCAGTAGTTCTAAACTTTTTCAAAGTTGCAGAATACTTTTGATTATAAAAAATGTTTTCCAGAACTACTTAAAGCAAAAGCATATGTATAGGACAAACTTATGCAAAATACTAGTATGTCATAGAACTTTGGTTGTTCCATGGCATACTGTATTTTGAACAATTTAGAATCACTAGTATAGATTAAAAATACATAAATTTATTGTAAGAAACTAAATTAAACATAAGTAAATTTAAGACCTACCTGTATAAAAAAATGTCAAACTCAAAAGTATCATATCTAATGTTTTAAAAAGTTGAAAAGCTTTTACTGTAAAAAAAAAATTTATATATATTATATTAATATAACATAATTTTTTATAACTTACAAATTCTGATGAATAAAATTCTAAGTTAATATTTTAACTAATTGCTGAAAACAAAAGTACACATAATACTTCTACAAACAGCACTTAACAGCAGTTGAAAACAATAATTTATCAACTGAAAACGTTTCAATAAAATTAAACAATCATCTTCAGCACAACAAATAGAATACAATGCTTTATTTCATTTTCAAACATATATCTCTTTACGGAATACAAACTATTAAAAATATAAAATTAAGATTATAAATTTCAATTATTAAACAAATTTATAAGTGCAGTTTAAATATAATGCCATATACATATAAATATTTTAGTTTTACTAGGAACATAATGTCTAGTTTAACAATTCAAAAATAATTTTTAGTTATATTTATTAAAAATTAATAAAATTAGAATTAAATTGGCTCATATGGGATAGTCAAGAACATTAGATATTTCTTGACTATCCCATAAGGCCAATTTAATTCTAGTTTTATTAATTTTTAATAAATATAATTAAAAGTTATTTGCAAATTGCTAACTAAATATTATGTTTGTAGTAAAACTAAAATATTTATATGTATATAGCATTATATTTAAACTGCACTTATAAATTTGTTTAATAATTGAAATTTATAATCTTAATTTTATATTTTTAATAGTTTGTATTATGTAAAGAGATATATGTTCGAAAATGAAATAAAGCTATGTATTCTATTCTTTGTGCTGAAGATGGTTGTTTATCAACTGAAAACGTTTCAGTAAAATTAAATTATTGTTTTCAACTGTTGTTAAGTGTTTTTAGAAGTATTATGTGCGAAATTCTAAGCTTTATGAATAGTCTTAAAAATAAAATCTTTCTATTTAGTAAGGAAAAAATATTCAATAAAGAACGAAAAGAAGAGATATGTGAATAGGATTAATTCTGAAAATGGAAACAAGCAATTCTAGAAGAAATTACTTGTCTATTTTTAAGCATTTCCTTTATTTTGGAATGAATAAAGATAAGAGACTAAAATTTGTACATATATTAAAATATATCATTCAATATATAAATTATTTCCTTAAAAGGTCATAAAAATCTATTAAATAGTCTATAGTTATTATAAAGAAACTTTAGAAGATTATGTCTTCTAAACAAATGAAACTGCAGCATTAATCTAGCTTATTTAAATTCAACATTAATGATCTGATCACTCTGCTGAATTTTATAAAATTCTTACAGTTGTAGACATTTTGCCACTCATAAAAAGGATAAAAAAAAATGGCACAGCATCTATATACACAACTGGTGTATGTCAGCTTAAATTTAAGCTGATGTGGACCAGTTGACAGTGTTCAAAAATATTTCTTTTCTGCAAATAAAAGATTTTTTCCTGCCTAATGCTGTGCCATTTTTTGTCTTTTTTTTTTATAAAATTCAATCAAATAGTTAAAAAGTTATTAAGGAGAAACTTCTGACTGAGCATCATTTTTAAATGATTGAAGATAATCAATTAATTGATGTGTCATTACAATCTCCTTCAGCAGCTTGACCAACTTGCCAAATTTCAAAAAAATAAAAAATCATAATTCAATATATTATGTCTAAATGGTTGAAGCTAAAGGGTTAAATGATGCTCGTTCAGATGATCTTTAATGGCAGAACATCATTTCTAAATTTCATGAAAATATATCTGTATGTCCCCCACTAATAATTTTTATTTCAAAAATTATTAGTGGGGCACATACAGATAGCAGACAGAGATCTCATAAGCCTTACTTTTCTTTAGAAAGTAGGCTAAAAACATTATAGAATCAAATTTGACTACTAAATTATTCAATTTTGTTTCCATTTTGTCACTATTATTTTTAAAACAAATGCTATATAATGCATTTACGTAAATTGACCAAATTTTTACACACTGAAAAAGAAAAAATTAGGATTTTTAGAATTTTTACTTCTTAGAGTTATTTGCTATCACAAGCCCTTAGATTTAGAAAAGTTTTTCTTTGAAACATTTTTGTCCCACATAAAAGCTTTCATCAACACAATCAATAATTTCATCGGCATTTTAGGGCATATTTTAGAACAATCAATAATTACATTTAACTTTGTTAACTGTGCTGATGAGCATTTGTGTGGGACAAAAATATTTCAAAGGAAAAATTTTTCTGCATTTAAGAGATTTTTCCCCTTCTTCACAGCTAAAATTTCATTATAATGCTTTCTGCAGAGCATTTAAAACAGTCTGGAATATGATACTTATGATGTCATAGTTAAGATGGCAAAAGAGAGTAAGCAATATCATCACAGAAATATATAATCACAACATTATTTATCAACATTATTTATTCATGATACTATAGTTTTGTGTCTTGAGAATGCTTCATTAGAAAAAGTTTAGAATCACCTATTCAGAATAAATAATTTTCTGATATAGTTATCAACCAATGTTGTTGGATGAGGAGGAGGAATTTTTCAGAATTACTGAAGAACAGATATCCATTCACATATAATTTTGGTATAATTAACAGTGGAATTAGATATCATTAATATGTTGGCATATGGTCATAAAATCTATGTTTATTCTAATATCTATTAAGACTTCAATTAATCATAATTTAATGTTTCAATAATTCCATAAGTGTGGAAAAATAAATTATATGTTTTATAAAAGAATAAATAGTAGTTATTTAAGCTAGGTCACCAAAAAGCACACTTTCCAGGCTAAAGAATTTTGACATATGTCATTTGTCAACTAAGTACTGTAATTAAATTTTGTTGATTGACAGATTATTTGATTTTTTTTTTTAAATGCTTATTCTAAAAATTATTGAATTGACCAGCTGTTTAAATCAAAATATCAGAAAGAATTGTGCCAAGTATGGCAATTATAGCTTTTATACTATTAAGAAAATTACTTAACTCCAAATAAATAATTGAAAAAATATATAAAATGATAGATATATTTCATTATATATATATGGTTATATATGGTTTTATACATTATGTTATAAAACTAAAAACATATTGTTGAATTATGATAGATATAATATTTTTTACAATTAAAATAATTATTAAGCACTTTACAGATCTTAGAATTATGCACATTTAAATGATTTTTAATGATTCACATTTAGGCAAATTTATATGGATATCTAGGCAGAAAAACAAAGGAAATACTTTTACTAGTAGTAAAAAACATTACGACTTTTTTTATTAAAAAAATTATTTTTTATTAGAATATAAAATCTTTCATCCAAGTATAATAAATAGTTCCAAAAGTATTTACTTTTAAAATTTTTAATAATTACTTTCTTGGAATATGGTTCTTTTTCCAAAAGTCATAGACATGATTAATATGGAAATATCCTATAAAATTTGATGATTGACTCTTGAGATAATTTTCAGATAGGCAATCAAATTCAGGAGTTTTTTAATGGTATTATATACAGTGGCCCCCAGTTATAATGCGGGTTTGTGGGGTGGTGATCCGACCCGTGTTATAAGACAACCGAGCTATAACTGATGGCTTCTCTTATTCTCTAATTTAGTGATTCTAAATTAGAGAATAAGCGAAAGCTGTCCAATTTATCCAAGAAAGTTCGTAATCTTCCTTTTTCTGCAATCCATCCTTGTATTGTTCCTTCAGGAATATCCAACTCGTTTTATTTGTGCTTTTGAGACACCACTTTTCATTTGATCTATTATGTTTAGTTTCTCCTTAATGTTATATGATTTTATTTTATTGTTTGCCATTGTCCATTAAATAAATTAAATGTTATTAAAACAATAACCGTATTTGTAAAAATCATTAAAGTCATGAAACAGCCACCAAAAAAACATATGTAGCAGATACAAACTCCCACTACAAATAACCTTTTGCTTGCTTTCAATACTCACATTACCAATCGAAAATGATTTGAAGTTGCCATCTGAAAATTCTTAATTTTTTTTTCAAACATATTTTGAAATTTATATAAATTACTATCAGAATTATTAACATGAATTCAAATTTCTATAATTTATCATAAATAATAATAGTTCTGAAGTTTTGTTAATTTTAATTCTGTTATTATTTAAATATGTTGACAAGAAGTTATCAATGTGGATGGATGTTGATTATGTGATGTATTATATTTTCTCAGAATCTCTTTCAAAAGAATGGAACAGGAAAGACCCACAATATATCCGAATCCATGGTATAAACGACAGTGTTATATCTGGGAAGCACTGTATTTTGTTGTTCATCTATCTAGAAAGATGGATGAATAAAAATAATTAAAAACTCTGGACTATAGTATATATTTATATTATCATCATTTTCTAAACAGTAAATCATTCAAGATATTAATGATGGATTTCAGAAATTAGTGATGATGATATGTGCATAAGAATTCTACATTTTTTGTTGTTTCAAACCTAAATACAATATTGAATATCCCATTAATGAATGGATCAATTGTTATTGCATTTTGTTTTGCTTCTGTACATATGTGAAATATAAAATATTAAATATGCCAAATAATAAAATCAGATAAAATTCATTACATATGCAAGTAAATTAATACAGTTTCAATTTAAAATGATATTTATAATAAATAATATTCAATCTCCACTACACTTTGGTGTCTCACATTTGTCTATTCCAGCAAAAAGTATATTGAGAGAAAAAACCAATTTGTTTTCTAAAACTACACTTTGGTGTCTCACATTTGTCTATTCCAGCAAAAAGTATATTGAGAGAAAAAAACAATTTGTTTTCTAATATTTTATTTTATTATATATTACTGCAATTTCATAGAAAATTTCATATAAATCAGAAAATTTAAAATAAAAAGATAGTCATAAGCATAAAATACAGAAACTGTCATATAGCATTTGCCATTTATGCATGAAAACTGTTTACAATTGCAGCTTATTTGTTGCAATCAATTTGTGTGTGTTTACATAAAAATTCACATCATTTTTGATTTAGCCCATAAATCTATATATGCATCATTGGGATAAATTATATACAGTCGATTCTGCTTAATTGGGCCATTGGTTAATTGGGGCAGTTGCTTTTTTGGGCCAAATCTCAAAGAACGAAAACCAAACTAATAAGCTAATGCATAATATAAACACTTAATTGGGACTGTAGCAGAAAAGGAATTTAGCAATTTTTGACATATTTTAGGAATTTTTTGAAAATATGTCAACACTACATACACTATTATTTGGCAACATAGCGTAATGTGAATCAGTCATCTATTGTTGTGCATCTGTTTAAGAGTCTACTGTTGTTATATATGTACCTAGAATCATTTACAGTGTTGATTTTATTTAAAATTTTTAAATCTTTGCCAAGATGGCAAGAAAAGGAGTTACACTTTCAAATAAAATTGCTTTGCTGGATAAAATTAAAAGCCAGCCATCTAATATAAGCCATCATAGACTTGCTGATATAACTGGTGTACTAAAATCTATCATAGCACATCTCCTACAACAAGAAAATTAACTGTGTGGAGTAGGCATTATAGAGAGAAATTCCAGAAACATCCAAAAGAAAGCGTGATGGAAAGGATTCAGAAGTTGAAGAAGCATTAGATCAATGGTTTTCTATAAGTAGCGGCATGAATATCAGAGGCCTAGTGTTGAAGGTGAAGTCAGAGATTGCTAAAAAGCTAATAATTAGGTACCTATTTTAATAAAGCATTAAAATAAGTACCTAATTATTATTTTCTACCTACTTATTTATTTATTTACATACTAGTTAGCCCCTGGTCACTATGTGCCCAAATATACCAAAAACGAAACATTTGTTTCTTATCTGTCAGATTTGAGATTTTTATTTAATATAACCTTGTATATAATGCTTTTGCTTGTTTTTTCCTCCATATCATTCCCTGAAATTTTCTTTATATGAAATTGGCAACTAACAAACTAAAGAACTTTGAAATTTTCTTTATATGAAATTGGCAACTAACAAACTATCTAGTTACCGATTCAGTTATTTAGGTAATAATTATAATTTTTATCTTAAAATATAAAATTATATTTTCTGAAATGAATATAATATTATTTAAATTCGGAAATTAATATTATTTAAGTACAACATTTATGTAGCCTTGACACACCGAATGCAAACTGAACTCTCGAACCGGGGAACCACCAACATTTTTCAATAAAACAAAACAGAAATTGAAGTCAAATAACAAAAACAAAGTATACAAACATAAATAGGAAGTAAACTATGATAATCTAAAGCAAAACTTATAATCAGATTGGGATTTAATTTTGTAAAAGATGCGATTAAAGATTCTAAGCGAGAGAAAATAGTAACGACGACATTTCTGGCGCGGGAGTTTGCACATGTGCAGAAACATGGACTCCACACGCTTATTCCTTTATTATATATGATTACATATTTTATTTTAGAATTTATTATTAGTTCGTTTAATTGGGGAAGCTGCTTAATTGGGCCAAAATAGCTTAGTCCCAATGTGCCCCAATTAAGGGGAATCGACTGTATATATATCTGAAGAAATATATTTCTGAAATTAATAAGAATTTGATAAAGATAAATATTTTATTATATAAAAATCATAAACCATTAAATTATACCATTTTACTTTTGAAATATAAACATAAAAATATGTTAATGTATTAATGAAAAATATATATTTTTTTACCTAATGCTCTAATAGGATCTTTATTTTCTACAGAGTTACTGAAAATATTAAACATATAAATTAATTTTTAGTTAAAAGTTCAATAAGAATGCACTAAACACAAACTAAAAAATAATACTCAAAAGCCCTTTAGCAGTCAAAGCATTTTAACCAATTTTCAATGCACTTGGCATCTTCCTCAGCTCTACTACAAGACTCATCCTGTTACACAAGAACAGGGGACCAAACTACACAAAATAAACAAAGATTTAAAAGGGCAGGAATACATCTGGAAGCACTCTGCTTAGCAACACCTGCCCGTAAACCATATATTTCGTTACACAACAGATCTTCTAAAAATACATTAAGTATATTATAAAACCATACAAAGTTATATTAAATTTTTAAAATTATTTAAAATCTACACGAATTAAAAATACATACAATTATCTGCAACCATTAAAAATAAAAAAATAAAAATAAAGTAATAACTATCACAACAAGCAGTGCTCCCATACGAGAGTATCGAAAACTGACCATAGCGTATCCTTTAGTCTGCTTTGCTGACTTTAAACAACCATCTCCATGTGCTAGGGATTGTTTCCGGCTCTGTAAAATTTATCACAAATCCTTTCTTTTTCTTCTTGAGCATTTCCAATACCTCAATCATATTCCTGTCCCAGTTCTTCTCATCTGGCCGAATAATTCTTGCTCTTCCCCACTGCAATATCACTACTTCAATATCATACAGCAGCGATCTCTGGCTTAGCACAGTAAAGAGTTTTCGATACTTGAGGTCCGTTTTATGTTCTTTTATCCTCGCTTCTAAGTTCCTCTCAGTATATCCTATATAAAACTCTTCCCTGCCCAATAAGTGATTTGTTAAAGGAATTTCATATACCCCATTCTTGTCCTTATCCTCATACCGATCTTTATCATTTCTAATCATCCCGAAAACAGTTGGGCACCTTTTAAAACTCATGAGCACAATTGGTTAACTCGCCGATGTTTTTGGCAAACTTTTCTATCCACTAGGCTTGATCAACACTCCTAAAGGTATCAGATTTATTTGTCTGTGTCTTCTCCTTATACAAACTCCTCTCTACCTTGTCATGTAACTTCCTTAGAAAGCTTTCTCCATACCCATGTTCTCGGCCTATTCTTGTAACAATACATACTAACCTCTTCCATTCGGTCTGTGAATCCAGAACAGTGAGTGTATGCTCTCCTGAAGAGGGTTGAAAAGGCAGCCCTCTTGTGGGAAAGTCTATCCTCAGAAACCATAGGTATGTACAAAAGAGCGTAAATAGGTTTTCTATACACCATAGTCCTATAGTCTCCACACGTAATAGCGATTTTTAAGTCGAGGAAGTGTCCATCTGTTCTACTTTCCTGCTCCTTGAAAACGTTTCTGATTAAAATTTTTTGACTGCTAAAGGGTTTTTGAGTATTATTTTTTAATTCTTAGTTATATATAATTATTTAGAGTCGAGGAAGTGTCCATCTGTTCTACTTTCCTGCTCCTTGAAAACGTTTCTGATTAAAATCTTTTGACTGCTAAAGAGTTTTTGAGTATTATTTTTTAATTCTTAGTTATATATAATTATTTAAATAATTAAATTAAATTGCAAATTATTATACAGTGGATCCCCAAAATGAAGATTAATTTATTCTAGAAGAAATTTCATATATTAAAATTCTTGCAGCTTGAATCCAATTACGCACAGCATTGGCCTACTTTAAAATCTCTATTAAAATCTCTCTACATTTCATATATTAAAATTCTTGCAGCTTGAATCCAATTACGCACAGCATTGGCCTACTTTATTTCAAGATATTAAAATCTCTGAAGTCAGAATTAATCTTTTTATTTTACATTTTATTAATTTGATTTTAAATTACTAAATAGCTTCAATTTATATTGAGACCACCAGGTGGCGCTTTACGGGATTTAAATTGACAGGTCAGGAATTAACCTTTTGAGCAGTTGTGGGCTTCGCGTAGGTCGGACGGGAGAACGACGGAGTATTCTGACACAGAACTAACTCAGACAACAACTTTAACAATTATTAACATGTTTATTGTGAGAGAGAGTTCTTTACAAGTTGTTAGTTACATAAATCACCCAAGGAGGATAAATACCTTTGATATTTTGGCTTGAACAGAATACAGGAGGATGCTCTACTTCCTTTGGTGAAGATGTCTAATTCAGTCTTAACTTTATCTCTCAGTTCAACAGTTTATCGGTCGATGCACAATCTTTCGTTCATTGAGGTTAGCTTTTTGATGATCTGCCTCGGATGGCTTTTCCAGGTGGGTCTTCAAGAAAGAGGAGAAGGTGACTACTCCTTTTCGTGGCGGAGACTTGACTGCTTAACTAAATCCAAGGAGACTGGTTCCTCTCAATTTCCTCTGCCTCCCTCCTCCTCCGAAAATCCGCTCTATCAAGAAAATGTCCGCTGTGCGGATAAGGGATTTCCTGCAGAAAGGGGCATATTCGGTTTGATAATTAGAAATGTCCCGTGTTGATCTGGCTTCTTTTTCCTAATTTTGTGTGGATGAAAAACTCAGATAAAGTTCTGTTTCCTTTAATGAAAACAACTTTTATTTCGTGCTTGTAAGATAAACTTTTAATGATTTGACTGGTATATTTTGCTGTGGGTGATCGTAGATAGTATCCTCCTCATTTGGGAGACGATTATCAACATTTTAATTATTCAGAATTAAATATTTTTATAAAAGAAAAGAAAAAAATAATATCGAATTCCCGACAATTATCGTGCATTCCAACTTCGTCGGTCATGGCACATCTCCACAATATTATGTCATATTTATATCATAATTACTTGCATTATTACTTATGTATATGTAAATATACAGGTAGTTCTTAACTTATAAAGGCATTCCAATTTACAATAGTGGCTTATGATGGTTCAATTTTGACCACCACCATTGTAAAGTGGAATGATATTAAATCACAAAGGTCCAAAATTTACAGATTTCTCACTACTAATGTTTACTTGGATACTATGCATTATATTAATGAACACAAAACCACAAGAACCAGATACAAAAAAAGGACACTTCCATATATCAGACATTGGTCAGGATCTTGAACCCATAAAATTGCATTGACTAATCACAAAATTTACTGATTACATCAATATCAAAGTATCAGTGGTCATAAGCTGAGAATTACCTATAATATTTTGTTATAAAAATCATTTTAGTTGTTCAATTATTTATATGGTTGGCTGGATGGCTGCATTAAGTGTTCACTTACTATCTGGAGGATCTGGATTCAATTTCTGTATCACACCTCCAAATTTCTTCAGGAGAGGATCCAAGTCCAGCTTGCTGAACCCCATCTTTCATCTGAGGACTGACCCACCACAGATATAAATGAATGATGATAGTCAGCCCCACTGCTTATATCTGGGAAAGAAGAAAAATGGTGTAAAACATAGAAAGAAAATTATTTCTGCAATTCTTCTTTAAATTTTGAATACAACCTATACTTATCTATGCAGCTTCATTGTTTGTTGGCTATCATCTTGACTTATATTCATCAATATATGAACTATCACAAGCTCCTGATGGCCAGACCAGATATTTATATAATTGACAAATGTACAAATTTTTGGCACAAGTACGAGTAGAACTCGCATTTTGTGTCAAAGTGTGCTATGCCATTCAAAAACTTTGTTGATTCCTTAAAAACTTGTTTTTGAAATATTCATTTGTTCCTCCCATCCCATGCCTTTGTTCCTCATATATTCAGCTTCTTGTATCTTTTGTATTGCTTTCATATTTCAGTTTTTTTCCATTTGTCAGAATTGGCTGTCTATGAGGTTTCTCATATTTTGATTTTCTTATATCTTAATCCACTTATATTTCAGGGATCAACTATATAATATTACCTCTGTTGCAGTTTTCTAATAGTAGTTTATTTTGATAAAAATTAAAAATGAATATAAAGTTAATATCTAAAATTAAAACTAATAAAAACTTTTTAAAATATTTTATCATTTTTTAGTTTTATTAATTTAATAAATTCTAATTGAATTTTATACAATAATTTTATGCAATGAAGTTAAATTACAGTAGAATCATGATAGTTCAAGTCTTGAATTAAACAGAATTTCAAACAAAATAATACAGTGCAGACAAAAGACTGATTTGTATTCATTTACAAAGTATGAATTTAGTTAAAATGTGTTTTTGTGTGTGCAATTCAAATATTTATCTACTACAACTATATACAACAACAGGAATTATGCAACACCAATATGCCGCTTTTAAAAGAAGGAAATGTTTTTGTAACAAAGAAGTGATTGCATATTCAAAATGTAAATAAACTTTAAAGATTTTTTTTATATAAAATAAAAGAAAATATTTTTGATCTCTTTATATTGTAATCAAAATAAATACTATTGTACAATGTGTATAATAATTTATACAATTTGCAAAATCATATTACAAAAATGTCTTTATATGGAAGTTAATTCTATATCAGGGGTGGGCAAAAGGCGGCCCGCAGGCCGGATCCAGCCCGCGAAGGCATCTTATACGGCCCGCCGCATAAACTAGAACACAGTACAGTTTCAAGATCCACATTTGTAAAATTCAACTCGAAAAGAAAAAATAAAATAAACGGATACTTTGGAGTGTAAAATAATGGACAAGTTGTGACATGAAAATTTCACGTAGGCGTTATTCCAAATTTTGATGATATAATTAACCATGAACATAGTAAATTTTATACTCCAAATTTTGATGATATAATTAACCATGAACATAGTAAATTTCATTATTCACATTAAACTGTAAACATAGTGGATACTTTGTAGTGTAAAATAATAGATACTCTCGCTACTGTACACGTACACTACCGAGGTACTCGAAATTTTGATGATATAATTAACCATGAACATAGTAAATTTCACCATTTATTAACCATGAACATAGTAAATTTCTCCATTCACATTAAGTTGTAAATGGTCTACACGTACACTACCGAGTTAATCAAATTTTGATGATATAATTAATTATGAGCATAATAAATTTCACCATTCACATTAAATTGTAAATTTGTTTTTACAAAATTTGTATAGATATCTAATATTTTGTAATATTTGCTTTTCAATTTTTATACGGCCCGCTTCATCCTGAATATTGTTTATCCGGCCCTCGGAAGAATATAATTGCCCACCCCTGTTCTATATAGTTCATATAGTATTGATATAATTCTATATGAATATTCAGCAATCTGAAGTGATCTTGTTCCCATTTATCTCAAACTATTGAGATTCTACTGCATTAATAATAATAGAATGAGTTATAGAATATAATGTAAATGAAAATACTCAGTTATTGTTAAAGTTTCAGTTGTAGGCATACGCAATACAAAGAAAAGAAGAGTTCCTAAACAGCAAATTCCTAATAAACTTCCAAACACCATATTTATTGTTGGAATTTGAATAATGGTTTCTCCTTTAAATTCAAAAAATACAAACAAATTTCCAAACAGAAGACTGCAAATAATAAAATTTAAATTGAGTTATCTATCGAGATAATAATAAAACATTAATTAGAATGAATAAAAACACTTATTAAATCTTACCTACACTGTAACATAGCCCAGAAAATACCACTATTTCTTGAAATTGTTTCACTGTCTGAATTAATTGTAAGAAAATTTCCTTGTCCTGTCCAAATTACTGAAATAATTTTGAATAGGAAATAGAATCAGATTACTTTCTTTATACTGCTTTTATCTGTGAACTATAAAAAATGACCGATCTTAGCACTAATAACAGTCGAAAAATGATGCTAAAATAAATTCAGATCGAAACAGATCAATTAGAAGTACTTTCGGTTATTTCATTAACCATCATCAGCTCATAAGATTAAAATAGAACAATAGAACATAACTTATATTTAAAATATTAACAATTCTTAGAGTCATTAAATTATAATTTCTAAGCCTAATGTCGGAAACAATTAATCAAACTTCTTATTAAATATAATTAACATATGTAATAAATATATTATTAATATCAAAAACTAAACTTTCTTATAATAAACTTTTAAGTTTGAACCCTTCATCTACATTTTTTCTATAGCATATATCCACACTTTTGGGGCAGTCTGTAAAATGTCATCATTGATGGCCTAATTGATTTGTTTCAATCTGAATTTATTTTAGCATAATTTTCTGACTGCTATTAGTGCTAAGATTGAACATTTTTGAAATAGAATCATTTGTATAACACAATCATATTTTTTCATAAATTATATTTATAATTATAATATTTATTTAGTTTTATTTTTTAACATCATAATTTATTTTGTATTTATACTAAAAACCAAATTTTGCAGAATTGGTTCATTAATATGAACCAATTGATTTTACAGAAATTATAATTTCTATGTAATTACAATTACACCAAAATTAATCCATTTTTAAAACAAAACAAATAATTTTAAATGAATAAAACTGAATTTTTACTAATATTTTTCTAAATAAAATACTTTAAAAAAGACATTAAGCAATCTTTTCATATATCTAATTATATATGAATTGAACATTTAATTATTTATTAGATATTTTTTCAAAATCAGATTTAGTTATGTAAATATCATGTAATAATAAGAATAATTTATAATTGAACTGGAAAAAGAGCAATAAAACAAACAGATACAATAATAAAAGTCTACTGATAAATCAATGGAAAATTTTAGCCAAAAATTACAGCTTGTGAAAAGGAAGACAGGAAGAAAAATGGGAAAGCAAAAAGAGACTATAAGAAATATAAGGAAGCAGTGTTGATATGTTCTCTTGCTCACTTCACTTGATAGATGGAATATTACACCTGTATCACTATTAATTAAATATGATATAATAACTATTCTATAATCTTCTACTTTTGATCATTCAATGTTTTGATTGCCCTTACAAAATTCTGAACTTGCCTATATTTATAGCTTATTAGAAAGAAATATTTTTTGTTTTATTTATATAAACAGTAAAATATTTATATCTGTTTATAGATTGTTCATATTTTTTCTCATTCATTGATCATTAAGTATAGATTTACCAAATATTTTTTACATTGGCATTTTCATTGATAGCACAATAGTTATTAAACATATATACACCTACAGTATATATGTATTAGGGATGTCAAATAACTGGATTTCTCTAATAACCAGTTAACTGACACATTTTTGTTTTTACTAATAGGAAATAGCAGAATAAAATGAAGTTGGCTAATGCAATATTTTCAATTAATAACTTGAATTACATTAAAAACAAAATTTGATAATTAACAAATTTAATTTGTAAATAATAATGATTTCAATAATCAATAACATTTATTGATAAATCAAAAATTATTTTTATGCAACCAAATACAGAGGAAATTGTTTAATGCAAAAAATCAGTTACCATGAAATATTCTTGTGGTACTTTACCTTTGTATTAAAACACTGTTAAGGTGAAATGGATAATTCATAAACATCAGTTAACACACAAAAATTGTTTTGCTCTCCAAAAATTAATTAATTTAAATGTCATATAAATATACAGTAATACATAACTCCCCTTTAGTTTGAATTGAACAAGTTGTTAAAGTTGTCCCACTTCATCAAGAGAAGTAATTAACAGTAACTGCAGGTTACTGTTAATTACCTGCAAATAAGCATGTCTTCAAGTTTTGAAAATAAAACTATAATAACTGATGACAGATACAATTATTTTTAGGATATTTTTTCAATTAATAACAACTTTATGAAAAGAAAGGCACATAAACAAAAATGCTATGTCTTAAGACCAAAACTGAACTTCTTCAGACCATTGATAAATGCAACTGTTTGAGAAGTAAAATTTATAAAAATTTTAGTATTGCAAAATTTACTCTAATGACGATAAAAAATCAGATCATAAAAAAAATGAAATTACAGTCATGGATATTTGCTTAATATTAGGCAATGTATGTTGGGGAAGAATGTAGCTTGCCTTTCTAAATTAGGTCATCGTGTTGCAAACTAACATTTTTAGACAGTGAAATGTAGCATTTCAGGTGCATTGCTGTTGCAACAACAACTTTAATTTTATGACTTTCACATATTGACTTGATGGATATTATACAGTATATATACCTTCATTTAGAACATATATGCAAGAAGTATCTAAAGTGAGAGAGTGATAGTGTGCAAATCACACAAGAAAAAGCCATAAGCTTCAAGTCAAAGCATGACGTTAATTACAAAAAATATGAGACAAAAGTTTTCAATTAAAATATTTATTTATTTAGTAACCAAGGGCATATTGATATTAGACTCAAGTTTCAGATTCCTGCTAGGGTTAGCAATGTGACACACCTAACTCAGAGGTAAGTTACATTCTTTTGATTTGCTTTTTAGATGCTTATTCAAATGATGAATATCATTAAATTAAAACAGTTTGTAGAATGCAAACTATTAGAAAAAATAAAAATTATCAATCTATTCAATTAAAATTCAATAAGGAGTTGAAGGGAAGAGGTTGTTTTTGTGTAGATATATTAAAAAACAAGGAAAAGTAGTGAAGCACTTAAAGTATAGAAAATTAGATATAGACTTGCTTTAAATCATACATGAATAAATGATGATTTAGTAAATTATCATTTTTCCATTAATAACTGACTAGAAATTCCCCGCTCATATAAATGAGCAGAAATATACTGTTGTGATCTAATCTTATAATACTTTATATAACAGCATATTGTATAATAATAGCTTATCTTGAAAATTTATTTATTATATTTATTAAGCATTACTTCAAATGTGTAGTAATTGTACGAGAGCCGTGGAGGCTGCACCCAATGGGCGCCATGCCCCCAATGGGTGCACTCCATGGGTGGGCCCGCGATTTATTTATTATATTTATTAAGCATTACTTCAAATGTGTAGTAATTGTACGAGAGCCGTAGAGGCTGCACCCCATGGGCACCATGCCCCCAACGGCCCCACTCCATGGGTGGGCCCGCGGGGCCCCACCTTCAATGGGCCCCAGGCCCATGGGACCCATTGGGTTTCATCTCCCTGGTGGGCCCACAGCCCGTGGGGATATGAAACCCCCATGGGCCATGAACCCACGGAGGCCCCATGGGGTGGGGCTGCACCCATCAGGAATCAAGAGGCCCCTGTCAGGTGGAGCCCGGGCCCTTGGGGCCGGGTTTCATCTCCTCGGTGGGCTGCACCCAGTTTCATCTCCCCACAGCACCGGGGTCCCCGTGGGGTGGGGCTGCACCCCCGTGAAAGGGGTAGTTTACAGCATGATGAATGGTTATAATTTCTTTGTGTTGAATAAAATATAAGCAAATTTCATTTGAGATATGTAATATATCACCATCGATTACATTCACTATAAGCAAATTTCATTTGAGATATGTAATATATCACCATCGTAATTATGGATGTAGAACAGGCTTAACTGCAAATTCAACATAAAATATCCTTTAAAATAAAACATCCAATGAAAAGATTATATAAGATGTGAATAGGTTAGCTGAATAGTATCAGGTATCATAATTAGGTATTAATTCTTTTAGCTAAGTAATTCTGTAAAAATCTAATAATAGTAATGCAGGTAAATTATCTGATTCTATTAAGATTAGCTGAACAGTATTCTGTATCATAATCAGTAATAATTCTTTTCATTAAATAATTCTGTAAAAATCCAGTAATAGTAATGCAGGTAAGTTATCTGTTGTCCCTTATTCTGTAAAAATCCAATAATAGTAATGCAGGTAAGTTATCTGTTGCCCATTGTAAAAATCCAATAATAATAATGCAGGTAAGTTATCTGTTGCCCCTTTCAATGTATCATAATCAGTAATAATTGTTTTAGCTAAGTAATTCTGTAAAAGATCCTAATAGTAATGCAGGTAAGTTATCTGCTGCCCCTTACTTTGACACTTAAAATAGTAATGCAGGTAAGTTATCTGTTGCCCCTTACTTTGACATTTAGTTAAAGTTATCTGTTGCCCCTTTCTTTGACACTTAGTGCCATCTATTGATATATATTGGCTAAATAATTATGTAAAAATCCAGTAATAGTAGTGCAGGTAAGCTATCTGTTGCTCCTTACTTTGACACTTAGCGCCATCTATTGATATTTACCTGTTGCCCCTTTCTTTGATCATTTAGCGCCATCTATTGATATTTATTGTCATAAAATAAAAATTCGGTCCCAAAAAATGGCCAAATAAAAAAAGATCTGTTGTCACAAAAATTAGACCTTTCTAACGATACCCTATTTATAGAAATCAGTACAGTGCAGACCTTTCTAACGATACCCTATTTATAGAAATCGGTACAGACATCCGAAAATTAGACCTTTCTAACGATACCTATTTATAGAAATCGGTACAGTGGTTCACCGAAAAAGGGACTCCAGCCAGCCACGTTTGACTAATTATAATACAGATTATTGAATGGGTATATAACTCTTCAAATAACTGGTTAACCAATTTCAGTTATAACTGATACATAAATTCGATAAAAATTATATCCTCAATATTTTGTTGAAATCCTCTACCTGAGAAAACTACAACGCCGATGTATTTTAATTGAAAAAGGTGTATTTTATCCAATATGTGTAAATTTGACGCTAATTTCTTACAATGCTATAATTTCATTTTTAATTAATAATTAATAGTTTTTTAAAATAGATCACCCAAAGCACTCCAAATATTTTAATGGTCTTTAAATATTCTATTCCGATTGAAATTACGGATTATTTCTTTCGAAACATCTAAATGTCGATTGTCTCTTCTGAGAGATAGGTAAGGCAGAGAGACAATTTTTAAGAGACAAAAAGTTCTCTCTGACTAAATAGTCACTTTACAAGTACTGCAACATCGACTTAGAACGAGGAAATTGTCCCTCTAGTGGAGCAACTAATCAGAAGCGACGTTTGCTCATCGACGTCAAATAGTTTGTCTGGAGAGACGATTTTTGTTAAGAGCAGCATAGACCCCCAAGTCTCATATAATACGGTTTCACACAACACGACATTTTTTTACGAACCTATCTACCGTGTAATACGAGGATTATTTGTATATTTTATATTATATTATATGTATGTATGTATGTATGTATGTATGTATGTATGTATGTATGTAATATATTACAAAGATAATCCCCGATTTATGTAAGTGAATTGTTTGATGAAACCTTACATAAGTCAAATCATATGTATGTTGGAGCATATCCTATATCAGGGGTGATGAACCCTTTCTAAGAGTGCATGACAAACTTGGGCTAAATTTTAATAAAAGCTACATCTTACTTGCTGATCCAAATATTAATTTAATTAAAAACAATATATCATCTTCAAGTCTTGCATACCAAAAAAAATTTGCTAGCATGCCATAAGTACCTTATACAGTACTAAAATAGAACTCTATACCATGTCAAAAAAAGATGTAACATTAAAAATAGTTACATTAAAGAATAAGCACATAAGCTATATGGTAAAGCAGTCACTTATCATTATGGAAGTTCCAGATTCAATTCCAAGTCCCACTTCTTCATTGACCAGATGGCTACAATTGAATCATGCTGTGCTTCCACCCTGAAGGATTCAGGCTTAATTCTTGAATCCTACACCTCCAGTTTTTTCGGGAGAGATTGGGGACTGATGTGATGCAACATTCTACACCTTCACCATACTTAACTTGTGGCCCGAAATGCACATTCATGAATTTAAATTTTCAAAATCTTGAAATTAACAGCAACAACTGATTGATAGTTAAGCAGATACAGATGACACTTATTTGCCCGCCTACTCCTTGCTTCACATTGAACATTCACTATGCCATAACAAGTGCAGTACTATTTTATAGCATATGTACTGTATATTGGTTACATTTGGTGAACGGGTGTAGGTTAGGTGAACGTATTTACATGAGTGATTGTTTTGTTTATTATAAGAGATTTATAGTTTTGTTGATCATAAGTGATTTGAAAAACTTGTAGTTATTTTGTAACATACTATTTTATATCAAACTAAAATTTAAACAGCCATAATGATGTCTTCAAACAACAAACAAAAAATATCTGATGAAAATGGTGTTTCAAGATAACTGGGAAGAGGAATATTTTGTTGTATTGAATACTAAAGATTCAGCACATGTTTGATTTGTCAAGAAAGTATCATTTTTAAAAAAATATAACATTGATCATCATTATATCACAAAACATAAATCATTTAATTACACTTTTGCTCACGGGTCTTTAATAAGACATGAATCTTTCTTCAAGAAATCACTGGAACAACAACAAAGTGTTATACCAACTGCTGATATAGCATGTTGTGGCCTGCTTGATATAGCAAACAAATGCATGTGGCCTGGGGAAAAAAGATTGAGTACAACTGCTCTGTGAAGCTTACAAGACCAATCAGATGGATTGACAGGTTTGACCTTGAGCGTTTGTGAGCTTACAGGTAAGGACGGGTGAACAGTGGAAGTTTCCTGATCTTAACTGACTCGGAAACAACTTCAAACAAATCAAAGATTTATTAATGGAGGTAAAGAGAAAAGTTTTACAAATTTTTGCACATGCAGAATGATATGAGGATAAATATCTTAATACAAAAATATGAATGGGTGTTCGTCTTCATTTGTTCTTCTATGGATGGGAAGCTTTATCGTGCCGGTGTTGATGGTTTGGATCGAAACTTCTAGTTCCTTTCTCTGGCGTTGTTTGCCTTTTTCTTCTGAGATGCTCACCGCTACCGCTACAACTCATCTGCTCACTTAGAACAATTGAGTCTGCTGAACGTAGCCATTCATTGAATTCTCACCTGCTGTTTTAGCAAACGAAGCGCCATTTTCATGACATTTTATAATTTCAAGTTTCTTCTCTATTGTCAACAATTTGCGTTTTTTTTGTTACTCCAACAGTGTCTTCTTTTTTATCTCTTTTCATTCTTACTTAAATAATAATAGAATATTAAATACTGATATTAACGTAAATAATAAAATGCCGCGAGGAAAGAACATGTCTACGTGAGAGCCAATCGAAAAACTACTGCATAAACGTGGCTCTCGACCATCACCTGCGACGCTTGGGGGAGTCGCCGATCATGTTGCCAATGTTAATGTGGGTAATAATTACTGTGGTAATAATCGACCTCCTTGGTAATAATAACCAAGTTAGACCAAAACCGCGCTATGCAAGTATTCCTGTATATTGTTTTTTTGGTCTTACGTATATATATTTTCTTGGTTTATACTTCATTAATATTCTTAATAAAAATTAAATTTCTTATGTGGAATTAAAGAAACTTTGGTTTTTAATTGGTTTTGGAACATAACTTCTTTTTTTGTATTGGCTCCAGGGGGTCTATGCTGGTCTCAGTCTCTCCGCAGAGACGAAAAATCGTCTCTGTGGAAAGACAATCTTTCTACAGAGACAGTAAAGAAATTATTACAGTATGTTTTAAACGATGCTCCAGTCATTCTCTCTCAAGAAACGTCATCATTTTTCCATGATGCTTAGAATACACGTATTCATAACGTCAATCTCATTCCAACTAATGAAACTACTCGCTATATCGCATTTCACCGGCACTGCGCAAACTCAGTATTCGAAGAAAATGGCCGTAAACAGATGTGATTATTTATCTAATTACACCATGCAACAAATATAAGCTTTGATAAGTGAATTGGAGAAATAAGCTATTCTATTTTGAAGAATATGGTAGTGAATGTATCGGAGCAGTCATTGAGAGAAATGTGGAATGAATGAATATTAGTAAATGCACCACAAACGGTAAGATTTCACTTTGAAAGCTTGTGAAAAGCAGAATCTTGCCTCCATAAGTTACTTACGCAATTTATGGATTTATATATTATATATACATTAATACAGTATATAATATATATTTGCATCAAATGTATAATTACATCATCCTGAAAGTGTTCTTGCCCAGGAGGGTACAATTATCGCCTTAAGTGCACGGCGAAAGTGGTACACATCGAAAGGGGGGCCGAAACATGCAAAAAATCCCTAATGAGCCAAGGGTCAAAGGTCAAACGTTTACGAGATGCAGAGGCATCTAGGCGGCATAGGTAGTGAAGCATGGGAACGGGACGCGTCGCGTGGCAGATCGCAGTGACGCCAGGCACAACGCCAAACCATATGCGCCATTTGCAATAAACGGAACTTTGTGTGTCTATATCTCGTAAACATTTGATCTTTGACCCTTGGTTCACTAGGGAATTTTTGCGTGTTTCAGCTCCCCCTTTCGATGTGTACCACTTTCGCCGTGCTTCGGTAAGGCGACAATTGTACCCCAAGGAGTTTGAATATACAGTGATACCTCGGTTCACGAACACAATCCGTTCCTTGACCCTGTTCGTGATCCGAAAAGTTCGTAATCCGAATCAATTTTTCCCATTGCAATTAATGTAAATCCAAATAATACGTTTTTTGTCTTAGAAAAAATTTTAACATGTTATGGTTTTATGTGTGAAAATAATACAAAAAGGAAATAAATATAACAGTAATATTAGAAGAAAGCATGTTTAACACCACCTTCACTAATACTTTTAACTTTTTTGGGAGCGATAATAAGGGATAAATTTAATTAAATAAAGAAAAAAATTAAAATATCAACACTTGTTGGAACTTTACTGTACCCATATGAGCTGGGCAAACTGGATTGCTGCAGGGGGCGAGGCTGTGCGCAGGGTTTTGTGCGCCGCGAGTCACGTGCGTTCCATGCACTCCGTGCTTGTGTGTTCGTGAACCGAAGTATCGTTCGTAAAGCGAAGCAAAATTTGTTCGCAAATGGTGTTCGTAGACCGATTTGTTCGTGATCCGAGGTACCAATATAATTCTTGCGCGACACCTTCAAGATGTATTACAGTAATCTCCCATATAACGTGCTCTCCAATAACACGAATTCATATAACGAAATTGCTCTTCTATAATACGGATTCACCTGTAATTTTCTCTTGAAAGTGTCGCGGAAGATACTGTTATTTCAAGATGGCGTTCGTGCACAGGTATCGATACTTCGTTGTGATAAGTACTTTTTCATATAGCTACTTTTCGGTTCCGTTTTCGCGATTAATTTATATACCGATTTATTACTAGTAATATAACTAAAAATATTATTGAAAAATCTCGGATTCCGTGAAAAGCAGAATCTTGCCCTTATGGATTTTAGCATAAAATCATTACATACTGTATATAATCGTAAGAATAATTTCCGGCGTATTTTTGGCTTTTAAAAAAAAAGGTGTAAAACCATAGCAGGTTTTTGTCATTACGATGATCAGAGCCGGATTTGCATTTTTTGGGGCCCTAGGACGAGCAAGACTTTGAGGCCCCTAAAAATTCAAATCAGCTACGTCTATTTTTAAAGGCTCCTTATAACTTATAAGGAAAACTTTAAAATTTTACTTTCTATCTAGCACTTTAATAAAAACACAATTTTTCTTATTAAAACTTTATGAGTTGAAAACTGATTGATAGTTTTGGGGCCCCTAAAATCGCGGGGCCCTAGGACGCGGCCTAGTCGGCCTATAGGTAAATCCGGCCCCGACGATGATGGTCACGTGACGTTTTATTTCTCGTTCAATATGGCAGCGGTACATGGTTCGTTTACCAATTCTGAGGTCAATTTTTCGAAATATCTTCTAATCGGTGCAGCTTTCGTCCATGATTTTATTATAATTTTTGACCAGTTTGATGAGATCTATCGAATGGTATCACATTTGGAAATTCCGTGAAAAGCAGAATCTAGCCTGTCATTCACTCAATCTAAACGATTGAGTGAATGACAGACTGGATTATTGTGTGTTATTTTTATATATTTTTATTTGATTCTGTTATTATTCGTAATTATAAATAACAACTAACAAAAACATGAACATTTCAGTGTATAAAAGTTTTCGTATTCATTGTGAATCCCATCAAAAACATCTCATATGTAAAAAAATAAGCCAAGTACAGTATTATCGAAACAGGATATTTGTGAAAATTTAGATCGGTTATTTTGGTTGTTGTTGTTGTTATTATTTTCTTAAATCGTCAAACAAGTAGTTGCATCTAAATT